>JAPYZL010043463.1:0-14991 GCA_030522825.1 Platygaster orseoliae
TGAGTTTTGCAAAAAGTGGTAAAGGACTTTTCGACTCGAAATTGAAAAAGGAATTCAGGATTTTTTTTTATCGCGGACTTTGGGACACCCTGTATAGTTGGGAACTTTTTTTAATGCTTTTTGTAGAATATTCTCAGTCAATGTTATTTTTTATTATCTTGTTGACGTTTCGACTCTTATCTACTAAGTCCTTATCAAATCAACGAATTTTTTTTTTAATCTTTGGTTCATCTCAATTATTGCTCACTATATCAATTTCGTCATTATTGAAAAAAATTCGACAAACGATTCAGATTAAAGACTCATTTTCGTATTTTTCAAATGCAAAAAAATGCATAAAAATAATACTGACAGATCCAATAATATAATAATTAAATCAATCTTAATTATATATATTATTTACATATTTTTATTATGTTAATTCAACAATCACAAAACTATGTAGAACTGAAATAAAAGGCTTATAAAAAACATTAGTTTTACATATTAATAAAATTTTCATAGAAAAATATTTCGAAACTAACAATTTAAAAAAACTTGAACAAAATTTTTTAAAAAGACCAACAAAATCTAAAAAATACATCTTAAAAGTACGATACAAAAATTTCTAATATCATGACTAATAATAGTAATTTTCCGATTTTCCATCACTGAATCCAACAAAATCTTTTCACCGTACGCCTGAGCTCAGATAATTTTTTCATAATTCACGGTCGGCTGAGCGATGATTCGCGATGAAAGTGAAGTAATTAATACCAATTATTGTTGGCTGATCATGAAGGTAATACGTTTGTAACATTGCAAAGGTGATTGCTCTCTCTACTTTCTATAAATTACAAGTATACGTAAAGATAGATAATAATTCATTGTACTCATGGGGCTTCGCCCGCGGAACCCCCTCTAACATTGGTATCTTATGATTTACGTAAGTTAATGACTTTACAGCAATCTCATATCTGACGATAATGAAAATCTTAAAAGAATTTAATTTTCTGGAATTTAGTTGCAAAATTTTCAATACAATGAAAAGAAGAATTTGTGATATTTTGGTAATGGTACTCACCGTTTGAACTATCTGAATTTGCTTGCGATGTCGGACTTTCGTTGTTCTCCCTTTTGTTTTCTAAAACGAGTTTCGGCGGAACCACGAGCGGTTCTTCGACTTCCGGTGGCGGCAGTGGCGGGGGCGGTGGAGGGCTCGGTACACTAAAACTGCTTTACAAAAGATTCCTTTTACATATATTTTTCCACATTATTAAAGTGAATTAATCATAAATCAATTATTTTTATCCTGTTCGGAGAAAAAAAGAAAAAAATTTTTTTTAATATTTTGACGTTGGAATTTGTATATATTGTCATAATTTTTCATAAGTGAAAAATTTCATAAGTGAAAAAAAAAAAATTCCAACTCTGACGTTGGAATTGGTAAATATTATGTTAATTTTTTGTACACGATAAAAATAAAATATAACTGTTTAATACAATTCTTATAATATCGTATTCATTGTGATATAATTTTTGAACCGAAATTTCATTTCTACCACGATTTTAATTCAAGAACTGTTTTTGTACATTTTAAAAATCAGGTTTTTTTTGTCATTTGAATAACGAGTTAATCAGTAGAATAGATCAATAGTGAGTCTGCCAGTGATGCACATCAATAATTCAAAATACTTTGATAGAAGATTATTGAGAAGTAAACCAGTAGACGTCATCAATAATCAGTCAATCAGTGAATTTTTTCTATAGTTCGTCAACGAGTAAGATTATTTATTGATGGGTCCTTCAATGATGTATATCAATAATTTTTGACGTCTCAGTAAAATGTATAGAACTAGATTAGTAGAATATGTCAATAATTATTCAACAAATTAGGGTCACCCTATTTTTCATTAATTTTCACGAACAAAAGTTGATTTTTTATACTAGAAACTTTTTTTCCAGTAAGCTCATCAGTAAAATTAATGAATAATTAGACTGTCAATGATGCATTTTTTATTAACACAAAAGATTTATAATAATGAGTAGAATTTGTCGATAAATATTATATCACTGAAGTATTTGAAAAACCAGTCAATCAGTAGAATTCATCAATAATTAGTCAGTCAGCGAATTTTTTCTATAGTTCGTAAACCAGTAGAATTATTTATTGATGAGTCCTCCAATGATGTATATAAATAATTTTTGACGTCTCAGTAATATGTATAGGACGAGATCAGTAGTATATGTCAATATTTATTCAACAAACAAGATTTTTCACATTTTTCATTGTTCTTTATAAAAAAACATCAATTTTTTTCAAGTAGAAAATCTTTTTTCAGTAAGCTAATCAGTAGAACTGACAAGTTAATAAACTGTCAGTGATACATTTTTTCATAACTGAGTAGATTTATAATGATGAATATAATTTGTCAATCAATAGTAAATCAATGAAGTATTTTAAAAACGAGCCAGTCAGTAGAATTCACAATAATTAGTCAGTCAGTGAATTTTTTCTATAGTTAGTCAACCAGGGTAAGATTATTTATTGATAGGTCCTTCAATGATGTGTATCAATAATTTTTGGACGTCTCAGTAAAATGTATAGGACTAGATCAGTAGAATATGTCAATAATATTATTCAACAAATCAGAGTATTCCTATTTTTTATTATTCTTCATTAAAAACTTCGATCTTTTTACAGTAAAAAATCTTTTTTCAGTACGCCAATCAGTAGATTTAAGAAATAATTTGACTGTCAGTGATACATTTTTAATCACTCAGTAGATTTATAATGATGATTGTAATTTTTTTATAAATAGTAAATCAATGAAGTAATCTAAAAACAAATCAATCAGTAGAATTCATCAATAATTAGTCAATCAGTGAATTATTCCTAAAGTACGTCAACCAGTAGAATAAAGTGTAACAAGTCTTTCAGTGATGTGAATCAATAATAATTGACGTCTCAGTAAAATGTATAGAACCAGATCAGTAGAATATATCAATAATTATTCAACAAATAAGAGTTTTCCTATTTGTTATTATTCTTCATATAAAAACATCAATTTTTTTAAAGTAGAAAATCTTTTTTTAGTAAGCTAATTAGTAGAATTGATAAATACAGAAACTGTCAGTGATATATTTTTTAAAAACTCAGTAGATTTATAATAATGAGTAGAATTTGTCAATTAATAGTAAATCAATGAAATATTTTAAAAACGAGTCAATCAGTAGAATTCATCAATAATTAGTCAATCAGTAAATTTTTTCTATAGTTCGTCAACCAGTAGAATTATTTATTGATGAGTCCTTCAATGATGTATATCAATAATTTTTGACGTCTCAGTAAAATGTGTAGGACTAGATAAGTATAATATGTCAATAATTATTCAACAAATAAGAGTTTTCCTATTTGTTCTTATTCTTCATGAAAAAAGATCAATTTTTTTACAGTGGAAAATCTTTTTCCAGTAAGCTAATCAGTAGAATAAATTTACAAGTTAATAAACTGTCAGTTATACATTTTTCAATAACTCAGTAGATTTATAATGATGAGTATAATTTGTCAATAAATAGTAAATCAATGAAGTATTTCAAAAACGAGTCAATCAATAGAATTCATCAATAATTAGTCAATCAGTGAATTTTTTCTTTAGTTCGTCAACCAGTAAGATTATTTATTGATGAGTCCTTCAATGATGTATATCAATAATTTTTGACGTCTCAGTAAAATATATAGGACAAGATCAGTAGGATATATTAATAAGAATTATTCAACAAATTAGGGTTGTCCTTTTTTTTATTATTCTTTATGAACAAAAGTTGATTTTTTAATACTAGAAAATCTTTTTTCAATAAGCTCATCAGTAGAACTGATAAATAATTAGACTGCCAGCGAATAATTTTGTAAGAACTAAGTAGACTTATAATGACAGTTAGATTTTGTCATTAAATAGTCAATCAATGGAGTACTTTAAAAACAAGTTCATCAGTTGAATTCATCAATAATTAGTCAATCAGTGAATTTTTTCTATTATTCATCAACCAGTAGAATAAATCAATGACAATTTCTTCAGTGATGCATATCAACAATTAATCGACCAGTATAAATTTTTTATTTGTTATCATTCCTCATAAAATAACATTGATATTTTTACACTAGAAAATCTTTGCTTATTAAAATATGTTTTTTATGAAATTATGAATATTGATTGCAAATTGTTTCAATCGAAAAATTCAAAATTCAAAATAAACTGAACCTTTTTCTGGTTTTTGAAAATAAAGATGTTATAATATAATATATTTATGATGATATATAAATCATCCAAACTCGGAAAAATTTTACTATTATAGAATTTTAAAATAATATTGTCAATAATGTTATGAGAAAACCTATTTTATTGGCTTTATCACGCAGCGACCTTGCGCGATTTACGAAACGCGCGCTAGTCGCTCAATGCACTCGCGCCGGTATTTTATACTCTCTCGAGCTTTCTCCACTTGCGGAGATTTCGCCAAGCGAGTTTTACACGAAAAAAAAAACCAATTGCAAATTTCTAGTATCATTGTTTTAAACTGCTTTCAAGAACCTCTAAACGAATTTTCATTGTTAAAAAAAGTAGATGAAATTCATGAATTCTATATTTCACAAGTTATAAATCAATTTTTTTTTAATCTAGGAAGAGGAAAGTTGAAGAGAAATTCAGGTTTTCTAGTTTTCCATCATATTTTTCCAGAAAATTTTCTAACCTACTTCAGAAACTGAAAATAATGGAGTTTTACTGAAAAATTAATTTAAAAAAAGGTTATAGAAAAAAAAGGAAACGTACATAATAAAAGGAAAATAAAAAAGAAATTTCTAAATTTTTTAAATTATTAAAGTATAAGAAAAAAAACTCCAATCCTCATTCCTAAATCACCTTACCTTGTTTTCACCGATTTTCCAGGTTCGTCATTTTCTTCTTTTATAAGGCTTCTACCTGAAAACCACAAAAAAGTTTATCAACCAATGAAAAAAGTACTGATTTTACGACAAAAAATGCTGATTGTCCTTACACATAAAAATATATATACATAAACAATAAGTCATTAGATTTTTTTTTCGAAAATTTTACAATTTATCCTTCAAATTTTTCCCAGAAACAGCACAAATTAAAATTTTATTAATCCTTTTTTTCTACAAGTTTCATTTTTGTTCATCACTTTAAACCCCCACACAAACAAATTACACAATTTAATTACTATTCCATAATTACGACACCGAAAGAAAAACGAAGTTATCTCGAAGGAAAGAAGAACTTTCCATGATTCTGTGGGATTTCCTTTTGGAAAACTTTCACGTTGGCGATGTCGAGAAATTCTCGAAAACGCATCGATAAACGTTAATTAACGTGGAAAGTTTTCCGTGATAAGATGAGTTTTGCAAATCTCACCCGTCGGGCTCTCCGATAATTGATTGCTCTTGTTGATGCGCTCGTCCCTCAACAGCGGCGGCGTTGAAATCGTCGAAGAATAGCATTGGTTCTCGCTGCTCATTTCGCTGGCGCTGCTCGAGGAGCTAGAACAGGATTTTCTTCGGGTTTTCCAAAAAAAAATTAGTTTCAATTACAACAAAAATTCAAAAAAAGAGTAAAGTTGAAATTCAGCAGGGTGCTGTTTGTTTTGTTTTTATTTGCACTTGTTCTTTCGTATCATGAAAAAATAAATCATATTTCATGAAGCGAAAACAACGATTATCTGAAGTTGAGGAAAATGTGAAGCAGAAATGAATAATTTATTATTGGTTGCTTGAAAATAAAAAAAGTTTTATGATCTTTATTAACACATTCATATTGTCGATTGAATTTTATGAGATTAAATTTAATTTTGATGGAAATGGAAAAAAAAATTATAATTTTTATAAACAATATTTGAAGATGAATGTAATTTTGATTACAAAATTTAATTTTACAAGATAATTTTTAAAAACTTAAGAAAATTACGTTTAAACAAACAAAAAATTATACAAAATACATTTTACGATGTTTAAATGACATTTTGAAAATTTTTGTTCAAACTCTAATTTTATTGATATTATAAATAATCCTCCTCGATTTCCAGTCAAATAAAAAAGAATTTATTTTCAATTTTAGTTTTATAGGAAAACATTTCTTTTTAAAATTAAATTATAATTCATTATAACAAATTTTTTTTCACATACTCAGTGATTAACAAAAAATCTTTAAAAAATTCCAAATGCGTAGTTTTTTTAAAGTCTCGAATATTACTTCTATAACCTAGATCGCAGATAATATTGATAAATCAAAATATCTACTATTTCTTCTTAACGAATCATAAAAAAATCTAGAGTCAAACATTACTCATTCCTACATAAAGATAACAATTCAAATAAAGATAACAGTGGAACATATGTAAAGGAAAAAATACGTCAAGTCGATAAATCAATCGGACATTGTTTATATAAAAGTTAAAAAGTTCGGGTGACTAAAGTTTGTTGGTAAAGTGGTACCTTGATTTGCAGTAAAATGTATGAAAAATTATTAAGTAAGGTTCTGCATAAATGATGAAAATTAATATAGTGTATTGTGCATGTGACAGAATGTACAAATAT
Organism: Platygaster orseoliae; assembly: GCA_030522825.1. NCBI lineage: Eukaryota > Metazoa > Arthropoda > Insecta > Hymenoptera > Platygastridae > Platygaster > Platygaster orseoliae. The sequence goes on from JAPYZL010043463.1 coordinate 6,593, forward strand.
CAAAAAAATTTTTTTTACATTTTACAAAACTTTTCGGATACTTCGATTTTTTGAAGTTTTGAAAACTCGCAGATTTTTATTGAAACCCCCTAAAGTTATCGATAATTTTTTTACGGAAAAAACATTTCTTGATTTTTCAAAAATTCGAAAACCTCAACAAAGTTTCTGTAGTTTAACGGATCGAATTTCAGAAAATTCCTACAATTTACAAAATGTATCGACATTTTTCAAGATTATGCAAGTTTATAGGAAATTTCAAAATAATTAACTATCTTCAAAATTTTTCATAATATTTATTGGATTGAATTTATTTTGGAACTTTTGATTTTTCAAAGTTTTGAAGACTCGTAGATTTTTATTGAAAACTATTATCCACTTAAGTAACAAATACAAAATGTTTATTATTTTTTACTATACATCAACTAATTATTGCGATATTTGACGTTTCACTATGCTGCACGGTAAAAATAAATCGCTATAATCTATGCAAAATTCAAATAGAATGGTAGATCTTCCCAGAGTATAGTCATTTTTTCAATATTAATTATAGTAGAAACTACAAGGTTTTTTTCTCAGTGTATCTTTTGGAACCAATACAATTTTTAATTATTTAAAATATTTAATATTCCTCGATTTTCCAAATTTGCTAAAAACTTTTCTGGTATTCTCCATTTATATTTTATTTTATTTATAGATTATTTTTAAGATTCTAAATTTCTTACATTTACAGAATTCATGAATAATTTCTGATACTCTATAAAATTCTTCGGAACCTTCAATTTTTCAATGTTTTGAAGACTCGCAGATTTTAATTAAAACCTCTAAATTTATCGATGATTTTTGTATACAAAAAATAGTATATTATCGTGGGTTCTCACAATGCTTGGCTGGACAAAACGAAGGGTTGCAGCCCGAGGCGAAGCCGAGGGATGTAATCGTTTCGTCTAAAAAGACATTGTTAAAACTCGCAATACGATATTTTATTTATAGTTTCGAATCATTCACGTCCAAATATCCGAATATTCGTAAATTACAAATAAAAAACATTTCTTGATCTTTTAAAAATTTAAAAACCTTAACACATTTTTTGTAGTTTTACGGAATTTAAAAAATTTTTCACAATTTACGGAATGTATCAACATTTTTCAAGACTCTGCAAATTTATAAGAAATCGTAAAATTATTAAAAAACTTTAAAATTTTTCATGATATTTATTGAATTGAATTTTTTTTGGAACCGTTGATTTTTTAAAGTTTTGAAGACTCGTAGATTTTTATTGAAAACTGTGAATTACTCAAGTAAAAAATACAATAAGTGAAGTATTTTTTACTATACATCAACTTATCATTGCTATATTTGACGTTTGAAAATACTGCATGGTAAAAATAAATCGTTGTGATATATGAAAAGTTAAAACAATATTGTAGATTTCCCTAGAATATATTAATTTTTCCAATATTTATAGTATAAATCACTAGTTTTGTTTTCTCAGCGTATCTTTTGGGACAAAGAAAATTTTGAATTATTCAAAATATTTTAGATTCCTCGATTTTATGAATTATTAAATTTATAAATTTGTTAAAAAATCTACTCGTATTTTCTACGTCTATTTTATTCCATGTCTAGATTTTTCTTAAGTTTCGAAATTTTTCACCTTTACAGAATTTATAAATAATTTCTGATATTCTACAAAATTCTTCGGAACCTTCAATTTTTCAAAGTTTTACAGACTCGCAGATTTTTATTGAAATCTCTAGAGTCGTCGATGATTTTTGTACGAAAAAAAATTTCTTGATTTTTCGAAAATTTAAAAACCTTTACACAGTGTTTGTAGTTGAACGAAATTTCGAAAATTCCCACAATTGACAAAATCGATCAAAATTTTTCAAGATTCTACAAATTTATAGAAAAATTGAATATTATGAAAAACCTCCAAAATGTTACGCGATATTTATTAAATTAAATTTTTTTGAAACCTTTAAGTTTTCCAAGTTTTGAAGACTCGTAGATTTTTATTGTAAACTGTTATATACCCAAGTAAAAAATACAAAAAGTTAAGTATTTTTTACGATACATCAACTAATTATTGCGATATTTGAAGTTTCACTATACTGCATGGTAAAAATAAGTCGTTATAATCTATGAAAAAATCAAATAAAATGATAGATTTTCCTGGAGTATGGTAATTTTTCTAATATTTATAGTAGAAACTATTAGGTTTTTTTCTCAGTGTATCTTTTTGAACCAAGAAAATTTTGAATTATTCGAAATGTTTCAGATTCCTCGGTTCTCTAAATTTTTAACAAAATTTTCTAGTATTTTCCATTTCTATTTTTTTTTTTTTCATTTCTAGGTTTTTTTTAAGATTCGAAATTTCTTACATTTTACAGAATTTATGAATGATTTGTTATATTTTACAAAATTCTTTGAATCCTTCAATTTTTCAAATTTTTGAAAACTCGCAGATTTTTATTGAAATATCTAAAGTTATCGATGATATTTTGAACAAAAAAACATTCTTGATTTTTTAAAATTCAAAGACCTTAACAAAGTTTCTGTACATTAACGGAATATCGAAAAATTACCACAGTTTAGAAAATTTATTGACATTTTTCGGAATTTTATAAATTCATGATAAATTGTGAAATTTTTTACAACATGCAACAATTTCCATGATATTAATTATACTAAATTTTTTTTGAACCTTCAGTTTTCCAAAGTTTTAAAAACTTGTTGATTTTTTTTGAAAACTTCTATTTACTCAAGTGAAAAATGCGATATGTTTAGTATTTTTTACTATACAATACATTAACTTACAATTGCGATATTTGACGTTATACTATACTACATTATAAAAATAAATCACTATAATACATAAAAAATCAAAATAATATTGTAGATTTTCCTACAATATAGTATAATATTTATTGTAAAAATTACTATGGTTTTTTCTTAATGTTGTGATTCATTATTCACCTGTCTTCCGATGCGTTGTCCGAAGTTCTCTTATTACTGGAGGTCATGCTATCAGGTTCCGGAGGCAGGCAAATTTGCTCGTACGCGTGTTCACCATTGTCCTTGAGCAAATCGCCGGCTTCGTCGATCTTCCCCTGGTTATTGTTAATGTGCACGTCGACTTTAACTGCAAATTTGCGTCTCGGTCACTTGCGATTGCGGCATCGCGTTTCCGGGCGAAACCGGAAAGCCATCACCAAAGACTGTCCTTCCATCGCGCCAATCGATAACGCGACTTCGGGATTAAAAAAATATGACTTATCAGCGCCGTTATCACTGGGAAATTAACGGCGCAATCGTAATCCATCGCGGATTTCCATGAATAATGGCGCAAATAGGATCGAGTTAATTAGGACAATTTACGGATACTTTTTTTTAAAGTACTTTGTTTGTCAGAAGTGGAAGTATGTTTATGGGGTTCTAACCTCAAAGTTTGACATTTGGACGGGCTTTGAGATTGTAATCGTATGAAATATTATATTGCATACGCAGGTAAAAGCTTAATCTAACGAAACTAGCTTGTGCAATAATGTATTATTACAGTCGATTGAAATTTTAGAGATTTCAAGAATTTAAATATTGTAAAAGATGACTCGTTTTTATGCAAATTAATTAGTACGCTTGTGCTCGCTAGGTGGGTACACCAAATTTTTTTCTCCAATTATCATTTTGTAATTCTCGTGCACTGAGTTGAGATCGTTTATCATCTTCAATAATTACGTGAATTCAGAAAGTTCGTCATATTTAGAATATTTTTTACACTTTAAGACTTTTGCGAAATACATAAATTGATAAAAGTTTGAAAATGCTTGCAGTTGGAAATTTTTAAGACATATGGATATTCGAGACGAAAAATGATTTACAAAATTTATTCATAAGTAGGTATAATAAAATTCATAAATTACGAAAATAGAGATACTTCGACGACTTCAGCAATTTTACTACAATTTTAGTTATTCTCAACATTTTAGCAAATTTTGTTATTCCATCATAATTTCAAAAATTTTTCTCACTCTAGAAGCCCTGTGAATTATTATAATTTTTTAATTTCCAAGAAGACTGCCATTCTGAAAATTTATTGAATTTCGTGAAATTAAAATATTCAAGCAATTTTTAAAATCGTAGAAATGAGATTGATAAGGAAAATCCTAAAAGTCAGACATTTAAAAATTTCAAAGATGCAAGAATTGCAACATTGTAAAAATATACCTACTCATTTGTATAAATATCATTAATATTGTTCAATGATTAATAAAATTCAGATATTTGTCACATTTAGAATATTTTTCAAACGATAGGATTTTCGCAAAATAAATAAATTATTAATAGTTCGAAAATATTTCGAGTTGGAAAATTTTGAATTTTATGGAATTGATAGGCGTTCCGAAAATAAGAAACAGAAAATGGTCCACAAAATTTATTCATAAGTAAAATGAAATTCATAAATTACGAAAATAGAGATATTTCGACAATTTCAGCAATTTTACTACGAAAATTTCTCTTATTTTAAACTTGTTACCAAATTTTGTTATTCCATTTAAAATTTTTTAATTTTTCCTACTCTAGGAACTCTGTGAATTATTATAATTTTAAAATTTACAAGATAACTAACATTCATCTAAAAATTTACTAAATTTCGTGAAATTAAAAAATGCGTGGAATTTCCAAATTTGTAGAAACGTAATTGATAAGGGAAATTCAAAAAGTCAGACATTAGAAAATTTCGAAGATTTTAATATTGTAAAAATGCACTCATTTTTATGAAAATTATTCATATTATTCTATGATTACTAAAATTCAAAATTTTGTCACATTTAGAATATTATTCAAATGATAAGACTATCGTGAAATTTATTAGTAATTCAAAAATGCTTGTGGTTGAAAAATTTTAAGTTATATAAAAATTTAAGACAAAAAATGGAAAACCAAATTTTTTTATAAGTACTAGAAAATTCAAAAATTACGAAAATAGCGATATTTCGACCATTTCAGCAATTTTACTACGAGTTATATTATTCTGAACAGTTTAGCAAATTTTATTATTCCAACGAAAAATTAATACATTTTTGCTAATCTTGGAACCCCTTATGAATTATTATAATTTTGAAATTTACAAGATAAGAAACATTCTGAAAATCCACCATATTCTATGAAATTAAAATATCCAAACAATTTTCAAATTTGTAGAAATATGATTGATACGGGAAATTCGAAAAGTCAGACATTAGAAAATTTCGAAGATGTCAAGGATTTGAATATTGTAAAAATTCACTGATTTGTATGAAAATTGTTCATATTATTCAATGATTACTAAAATTCAAAAATTTTGTGACATTTAGAATATTATTCGAATGATAGGACTTTCGTGAAATTTATGAATTATTAGTAGTTCAAAAATGCTTGGAGTTAAAAAATTTTAAGATGTATCAAATTCGAGACAAAATATAGTAGACAAAATTTTATTCATAAATGCAATAAAATTCAGAAATTACGAAAATAGAGATACTTTGACAATTTCAGCAATTTTATTCCGAAAGTTTCAGTTATTCTCAACAGTTTAACAAATTTTGTTATTCTATCATAATGTCATAAATTTTTCTTACTCTAGAAGCCTAGTGAATTATTATAATTTTGAAATTTCCAAGAAGACTGCCATTCTGAAAATTTATTAAATTTCGTGAAATTATAATATTTAAGAAATTTTGACAATCGTAGAAATGTAATTGATAAGGAAAATCCGAAAAATCAGACATTTGAAAATTCCAAAGATTGCATGAATTTAAATATTATAAGAAATTACTCATTTGTATGAATATCATTCATATTGTTCAATGATTAATAACATTCTGATATTTGTCACACTTAAAATGTTATTTAAACTATCGGATTTTCTCAAAATTCATAAATTATTGATATTTAAAAAATACTTGGAGTTAAAAAATTTTAAGATGTATACGGAAATTCGAGACAAAAAATAGTCGATGAAATTTCTTGATGAGCATATTAAGTTTAGAAATTATGAAAAAAAATATAATTTGACAATGTCAGTAATTTAGCCAGTAATTCCGAACATAACGTAAAAATTTTTAAAATGTCGATAATTTTGAAAATGTTCACCGTTTTCTAGATGTACCTCAAATGAAAATTTCGAACCCTATAGAATTCGTTTTGAATAATGTACTATAAAATTCAAATTAACAATTAGCATTCTCAATTAGAAGAATTACTTATTATACTATCAAACTTGTTTTTACGTTGCTTATTGTTGTTATTTAATTATAAAAATTTACCATATATTATATGTAATGAATAGTAATTCACTTTATTTTATATAATGAACATAAATTCACAATATATTATATAATAAATATTAATTCAACATATTTGTCATGATAAATATAAATTCACCATATTTTTCATAATGAATATAAATTCACCATACTTAATATAATGAATATAAATTCACCATATTTTATATAATAAACATTCATTCACAATATTCTAAATCCACCAATTCCTCGAATCCATGAAATAATACACTATTATCAGTTTGGAAAATGCCTGTTTTGACGGAACGAAAGTTTACGGTCCGAGGCGAAGTCGAGGACTAATCTCGTTTCGTTTACGAAAAAAAAAATTCACAATTTACTTATGATTCACGTCCAAATATCCAATTATCAGAAAACTGTGAAATGAAAAATTTTTTCAATCCCGAAATCGGCGATAATCGCGATGCAGGTCGCGCCAACTTGGAATGAAACTTATGTGGGTCGCGCTACTTACCCGTTACAGTCTCATCTTTTCTCTCGGTGAAGTTCCGTTCTCGGTTCCGTAACTTTTCGGTGTCACTGAAGAGCCGCGTGATCTTGGTGTACACGAGGTCGTGTGGACTGTGCAGGTAAAAGGATTCCGTGTCCTTGGCCTGCGGGGGGTCGCTGATAAAAGGGTTTATGTAAATCCCATCCCGGGGTCGCGTGCCCGGGGGATGCAGGAAAAACGGTTCCTGAAACATTCTGCAGCCACGCAACGAGCACTGCAACAAAACGTGGAAAATTTTTGATATTATCCTGGAAAACTTCACTCATTTTTCGAAAATAAACGACTATTATTTTGGATTGTTAGGAATATAATAATTTTATTTAAAAAAAAAGAATGAAAATCATGAAAGCATAATTTTTTTTAGTCTACCTTTCTCGAATTTGTAGAAAAGATTTTTGTAATTTATATCATATAATATATAGTTATTTATTCAATATTATCATTTAATTTTATATTTATTTTCGATTATATATATTTATCTAAATATTATGTATAATCATTATATAATAATATTAAATATTATTATAAATAAAAAATGTATAATATATAATTATAAATAATATTAAATATTACGGAGCGGAAAAAAAATTGTTCTTCAATAAGAAGAAAGAAATACTATAATTATTAATGATAATAAGATCTTATACATTAATTTCATTTTATATTATTTCTTTTGAATTTCTTTCCTAATTATATTATATATTTATATTTATAATTAGCAAACATATTTATTTAATATATCATGGAATTTATGTAATAAATATTATCTCGAAGTTTATCCTCACTTTTTCTACTGAATTTTCGATGCAACTGCAGGTTGTGGCGTCGCTCAAATTCTCGATGTAGTCCATGGTCGAGCGTTCCCTGGCCATATCTCGTAAATCGAGAGTTTTAGTTTCATTAATTAATTAGTTGGACCGTGGAAAATAACTGCAAAAAAGACGATTTTCCCCTACAGAACAATTCGCATTCCACCGCATAGCGCCTCGAGTAAAAGCGTGTCCAACTTTGAAAATGGGGAAATTGCTTTCGAGTAAGTTAGAAATTGATTTACTAATACAGTGTAGACTGCAATAAAGGAATATATAAGAGAAAATAAAAACTAATTTTTCGTGATTAAATGATGTATGTTTTAAGAACGTAAGTAAATATTTTTTTAATGGAAGTTGAGAGTAAGAAGGAAAAGAAAGGTTTGTTGAGGATATTTTATGCAAATGATTGAAATTAGTGAGAATTTTGGAGAATATTTAAGTTTATGAAATGACAAGGAAATTTTTTTTGTCTTAATTATTTTTGGATATTTTAACAATTTAGAATTTTCATCTGTAGGGGTGAAGGCAGAAAAAATGTTTGAGAGGGGTTTTTGGGAAAAGTCTGCCTCGATATTATTTTCTTGAAAATCTTTAGAATATTAAAATTATTCGGTACACTTTGATTCGTGGAGTATCGAATTTCCGAAAACTGTACAGAAATTTATTATTATTATTATTATTATTATTATTATTATTATTATTATTATTATTATTATTATTATTATTATTATTATTATTATTATTATTATTATT
>JAPYZL010043463.1:15006-27601 GCA_030522825.1 Platygaster orseoliae
TTATTATTATTATTATTATTATTATTATTATTATTATTATTATTATTATTATTATTATTATTAAACCCTCCGAAATTCAATTACGAAATTCTGGGCTCAATGACTTGAAAATTACAAAAATCCAATTCTATTATATTTATTACATAAATAAAAAATTTCAAACTCTGGACTACAACATTCATATATTTTCAGACTGTGAAATTCATTTATTTAAAAAATTTTATTACATGAAATAGATCCTTCAAGATTTAATATCTTAAAATCCAAAAAGAAATATATTTTTTTGAAATGTTACAAGAATTACCGAAATTTTTGTATTTTATGTTATTCATGCAATTTTGCTGTATTTTTTGGTATTTTATAAGATTTATTGACATTAGATGCTAGTGTATTGGAATTTACGACGATTTGGAGTTTCTGGTATTTTCATAAATTCCTAAAATTAGATGCTCTAGAATTCCGATTTAAAAAAATTTCCAGTATTTATAAAAATGTCTGTGAAAATAAGTTTAATAATTATAGTAACTATGTAATATAATCTGAATATTAAATATATTATGAATAATAATTTATCAATTATGAATATTTTTCATTTATAATATATATTTCAATACATATATATTATATCATACATATTATATATGATATATAGTATATAATATAGAATATAACATAGTATCTATATATTTATATAATGAAAAGAAATTAGATAAATAAAAAATTAAACCATATATGAAAAATTGTATATATAATCAAAAAAATATATTTGTATAAAATTATCATATGTTATAATATCTATTATATAATATAATATACAATGATAACTATTATTTAAAGGGGGGGGGAGAGGGATAACTTGAAACAAAAAACACATTTTTTCCGGAGGTACAGCTCAAGCAAATTTATTGAAACTTTTTTTACATTATGAAGCATCATCTAGAGAGTATTTTGTTAAATTTTGTTAATTAAATATTGAAAAATAATCCGGTGACAGAGCGTTTCCCAAAACGTCTTTTTGAAAACACATTGTACGGTGAACACGATAACTCGGCGCAGAATAATCGGAAATCAACAAATTTGGTCAATTTACTTAAAATAAGAGTTAATTCTCACCCCTCAATTGTTAGAAAGTTATTATTTTCGTGTTTTAACAATTCGTGGTTTATTGAAGCAAAAAACGCGATTTTTCGCTAAATTTTCTGCCGTTTTTTAAATGAAAAATTACTTAAATATGAAAATATAAAATTTTCAAAAAAGTAGGGGGGAAGCATTTTATACCATGAAAGTATGTTTCAAGTTTGAAAAGAATCGGTCGAGTAGATTTTACAGGATCGTGTTCACAGACTCAAAAAATTGGTTTTCAGAAAAACGCGTTTATAATTTGTTTATTACTCTAAAAATGAAAAAAAAAAAATTTTTGTGACTCACACTGAATCGTCTATTGATTTGAAATTGTGACACAACATTTTCGAAACGTTAAACTTCAAGAAAACGTAAAAAAAGAAAATCGATTTTCTGAATCTGCTTATCCCTGACTCCCCCCTTAATGTAGTTATTTTTTATTATAAAATATTAACACTTTATTATTATTTTTATTATTACATAATTATAATATATTATTATATAATATAAATCAAAATAATTTCAAATCGACGTAGATTTCGAATATCCAATACATTTTTCATATTTTCGTAATTTTTTAAGTATTTTAAAGATTTCACAGTGGTTTATTGCATTCTTATAAATTTTTGATATTTCTTTAAATTTTATATATTAGTTTATTTATTTAATATATATATACATTTCGAATATTTATATATTCTATATATTTCTGTACATTTGATATTTTTTTTATATACGTTTTTTTAGAGTTCGACGTTCTAGAATTCCAAGTTGTCTAGATCGTACGTATTTGTTCAGATTTTTCAGAAAACAATTCTTCACATTATTCAAATAGTTTTAATATTTTTTCAAAGTTTATTTATAATTTAAAATACTTTTGAGTATTTCTACGAATTTCTGTCTAAATTTCTGAAATTCAATGTTCCATTGTTCGAAAATTCTCATGTCTTCAACATTTTTGTAAATTCAATTTTTTTCAACCATCAATGGGTTTAGACAATTTCTCAATTTTTTTTTCTACTTTATCCAAACCTAACATGCCTAATTATTATTTTTCTGAAGCCAGGATTTCGTTATTTTTAACTTAATGCAATTAAGTATCTTTAATTTTATTTCAATTTTGAAATGTAACAGAAAACCATTTCTTACGTCATGAATAGATTTTAAGAAATACATTTTTCACCATATTCACCTATTTTCATTATTTTTCATTTGTAAAAACCGTTATTATTAACTCAACTCATCATTTTCTTACTGTTTTTATTATCATTAATTTTCAATTTCATCATTAATACTTTTTACTTTCACTACATATAATAAATAATTTCACCCCAATTTCTGAAGGAGTTTAATTTAAAAATTCAACATTCTTCTTTTCTAACTTCGAACCTCTTGAAAATGAAAAACCCAAAATTCAACTTAAAATTCCTATCTATAGTACTGAAAGCTTTCCAAAGTTCAAAAGTTTCGTCTTTTAGATTTCTCGGTCACTGACTTCAGAGTTTCAAATGATGGAAAAAAATCGCAATTAGTGCGAAAGGCTCCAAAGACTGAATGGTGTGACGAAATGCAATATGCCACGAAAATCCGCGTGTCGCAACCTACTTCCTTGACGCGATTACCATTGCATTGTGCAGTGAACGGGTCGCATTTGTTTTCATTGAGCAGACAAACGAGGCTGTTGCGTTAATTAACTCCCGTTACACGAATCTCGGTATCGCGTCATACGTAATGATCAATCAAACTCGATGTCCGCGCTGAGTGTTTGCTTCTGGGAACGATGATTATCAACCACAAAATAATGGTCTTCGATTAATTAGGGATAAATGGAATCATTTGTTCCCATAATTTATCAATCGAAAAAATCTCCCATTTTCAATCGATTATACGATTAAGCAATTAAAGGGCAATCTTTGCACCGTCATTGCAGTATCTGACGAGTAATGATTTTAATGAGGATTGTATTTTATTTCGATCGGTGAATCATTTATCATTATTTTCAGGAAAGAATCATTATTATTATTATTACTACTACTACAACTACTACTACTACTACTACTACTACTACTACTACTACTACTACTACTACTACTACTACTACTACTTCTACTACTACTACTACTACTACTACTATTATTATTATTATTATTATTATTATTATTATTATTAATATTATTATTATTAAATTTTCATTCAAAGTAGCTTTTTCAAGATGGTATTTCTTTTATCATTTTGCATTTTTATTTCAAGTGAGTGTCCATTTTTTTCGTGGGATCTAATGTTTAATAAAAATTGATTTAGCTTTTTGTAGTTTTTTAAAAAATTCTTGTTTCGTTTTTCAGGCTTTCAGTAGATAATCGTAGTTTTTTGTGCAGTCTAAAAATGACTGATACTTTGTAGTTTTTATTTTCTTATCTCTTAAAAAACTAATTAGCTGATTTCTGTATTATGAATGTATTTTTTCTTTTTTATTAATTTATTGTATAGTTTTCATAGATTTTCCTAATATTCTCAGTTTCTAAGAAGATTATATCTATAGTTTACTGAATTTTTCGAAATTTTTTTGCTATATTTATAGACTTCTTTAATATTACTGTATCTCTCTGTAACATTTTCATAAATTTTCTCTATATTCTTGCAATCGCAACTTTATAAAAAGATTTTTTTTTAAGTATTTTCAAATATTTTAATAATTTTTTGTAGTTTTTTACATACAGACCTGTTTTTATTATATAGAACTCCTGTTAATTTCTAAATAATAATTAAAAAGAGCTTGATTAAATCATTAACGTCTCACATCAATTAGTGCCAATTCATAAATCAATCTGAGACGTGATTTGAAACTGAATTTGAATATTTTATCGCAATGTAGTGAAAGGAGTAAGATTAGAAAATTAAGAAAAGTGAATGTTGACTAGATAGTTGATGCTTGACGACAAAAATTTGGTGAAAATAAAATATTTTAGGTTCGCATTTTGCAAAGTGAATGGAAAATTCATAATGATGAAATCCAAATGCAGAGTATTGAAATAATAACTTGCATAAATTTGGTTCCAGTCTAGACTGAGTTTCTTGGGTTAATTTTTGAATTTGATCGAAAGTGAAAATTTTATGAGTCATTGCATTTTTTGTGCATTTTGTCAGATTGAATTATAAACAAATTGTTTCAAAAGAAATTTGTTACTTTCGATCAAATTATCGATTTTTCTTGACTCTAATTTATATAATTTTGTTTCATCAATCCGAACTTCATGTCTTCGAATACATAAAAGAAAAATTTGGTTCTTTACCAAATTTTTGAGATATTTAAAAATAGTTGGATTTTTTGTTTTTCTGACACATAATTTTTTTTTTCAAATTTAATAATTATTGTGTAAAATCTTCATCTGCCAATAACCAAAATTCTTTCGTTTCTTATTTATTTTAATTACAAAAACAACTTTTCTTTTCTCAACTCAAAAAATGTCGAAAATCATCGAAATTCAGTGTAAAAACTGGGAATGACTCGCATTTCGTTCATTTCCGGCACAGAAAGTCTCGACTTGTACGCGCTTCTCATCGGGAGCAAAAATCCTGAATGCGACAGTGGGAGAATTACGAAACCGTTGCAAAACGGGAAAGTACGGAAACATCTCCGATATTAACCGCGGCAACGATGTTTCCAACTTCACTTTTCACTCGCAATCATCGTTATCATTGAAATCGGTCCGCGATTAAATTTCTTCCACATAGAAAACCGCGCATTACGTCCCGTAACGAGAACACTTGGCGACTTAACGACACGTGAAATGGTCGTCAAATCGTCGCTTTTTTTCTCGGAAATAAATTTGCAGGTTTCATTTTCAAGTCTTTCCATAAACTTGGGTTTTATAAGTGCCAGATTCTTTGCAGAAAACTGAGTCAAAAAGCCTTTAATCTTTTTTTTCAAAAATGAGAAGAAAATGAGTTAGTTAGGTTGAAAGTCGACCAATCAAAAATTGAAGCGTGGTTGGTTTAGTTAATGACGCTACCGCAACGCGCGCTGACTGTTTTATTTTAATGATCTATGGATTTTTTGTTTGTGGTTTTTAAAGAAAACGACTGAAGAACTTTCGTTTCAGATTTTCGAGAAAAATCTGATATAGTTTTTTGGTAATTTTTTACAAAGTTTGAGATTTCGTCAATTCATAGAGAATTCTCAACGAATTTTTTGAATCTTTCAAAAAACGCAGATTTTATAAATGACAGATTCTTAGCAAAAAACTGAGTCGAAAAGCCTTTATTCTTTTTCCCGAGAAATGACAAAAAACGGAGTTACTTAGATTGAAAGTCGGCCAATCGAAAAATAAGGCGCGGTTAGTTTAGTTAATGACGCTACCGCAAGGTGCGCTGACTGTTTTATTTTAATGCTCTGCGGATTTTTTGTTTGTGGTTTTTAAAGAAAACGACTTAAGAACTTTCGTTTGATATTTTAGAGAAGAATCTAATAACGTTTTTTGGTAATTTTGTACAAAAATTGAGATTCCGTCAATTCATAGAGAATTCTCAACTAATTTGTCGAATTTTTTAAAAAACGCAGGTTTTGTAACTGACAGATTCTCTGCGAAAAACTGAGTCGAAAAGCCCTTAGTCTTTTTTCTGAGGAATTATAAGAAACAGAGTTATTTAGGTTGAAAGTCGACCAATCAAAGAATAAGGCGTGGTTCGTTTAGTTGATGATGCTACCGCAAGGCGCGCCGACTGTTTTATTTTAATGCTCTGTAGATTTTATGTTTATCGTTTTTAAAGAAAACGACTCAGGAACTTTCATTCCAGATTTTCGAGAAGAATCTGATAACGTTTTTTGGTAATTTTTTACAAAGTTGAAGGTTTTGTCAATTCATAAAAAATTCTAGACGAACTTTTTGAATCTTCCAAATACGCAGGTTTCGTAAATAACAGATTCTTAGCAAAAAAATGAGTTGAAAAGCCCTTAGTCTTCTTCCCAAGAAATGACAAAAAACTGAGTTATTTAGAGTGAAAGTTGACCAATCGAAAAATAAGGCGTGAATGGTTTAATTATTGACTCTACCGCAAGGTGCGCTGACTGTTTTATTTTAATACTCTGTGGATTTTTTGTTTATGATTTTTTAAAGAAAACGACTCAGGAACTTTCGTTTCAGATTTTCGAGAAGAATCTTGACATTTATGGGTCATTTTCCACTAAGTTTGAGATTTCGTCAATTCATAAAGAATTCTTGACGAATTTTTTGAATCTTCCAAATACGCAGGTTTCGTAAATAACAGATTCTTAGCAAAAAAATGAGTGGAAAAGCCCTTAGTCTTCTTCTCGAGAAATGACAAACAACTGAGTTATTTAGAGTGAAAGCCGACCAATCGAAAAATAAAGCGTGGTTGGTTTAGTTGATGACGCTACCGCAAGGCGCGCTGACTGTTTTATTTTAATGCTCTGTGGATTTTTTTTTATGTTTATCAAAGAAAACGACTCAGGAACTCTCGTTTTGGATTTTCAAGAATAATCTGATTACGTCTTTTTGTAATTTTTTACAAAGTTTAAGATTTCCTAAATTCATAGAGAATTCTGAACCCTTATTATTGTTCGCATTCTTTTTTTATATTTTCGATTTTACGAAATTCCTTTTCTATGGCGTTTGTAAAAGGGATGTTTTTTTTTCGCAAAAAAAAAATGACTCACTCCAATTCTCCCCGTGTTAACTAGGCTTATCGAGCGGAAATTCCGAGACTTTTACCATGTTAATTTCGCGATTGACTATCTGGGAGAAAAGTGAGCTCACGCAAATGAAACTTCTCTCCTCTCGTACACAGCGAATGACTTCCATGCATCGTGCACTTAATTGCGTTCAACACAACTGTTCTTACTAGAAATTACACTTCACACTCCAAATTACCCCACCCCCTCCAACTTCCTTCCCCCCTCTTTACATTTTCATCCAAAATTTCCTACCAAAAACCAAAATAAAACCCAAAAACCCTCGTACAACAACTATTTTTTTACTCCGTGCAAAAAAAAAAAATTTTCAATACATTCATGAATTATAAAACAAAAATCCAAAAATAATTGTAAAAATTGAAGACTTACTTTATATAGGTTAAAATCCATTTTCACATTTCGATATGGTTCTGTTCACTTACACTTATCGATGAGGGAAAAAAAAAATTGTGAGTAGTTGATAGTGAAAATTTGAATTGTGTGAGAAAGGATAATTTGAGAATTCAATAAAAATCGATTTTCAAGATCGTATAGATCGCGGCGTTCGCGGACAACGAACTCTCGCGACCGCTATAGCGAGGTACAGAAATGCGGCAGACCGTTTCGCTCACCTGCTCGATCCGAGCAACTGTGAGCTGCGAAAGAGATCGACGCGTACTTTGCTCACCTTTCTCCCACCTTTTTTTATGCAAATTCTTTACCTGCAGTTTTACAGTGCCGTAAAAGCCGTTTTATCCGTTTACGAAAATGATGAAGTAGGTAAACTTGTATTGAATAACCGAGAAATTTATACTTCTTGATTTGAAATTAAAAAGAAATTTCATATAAAAAAAATTTTTTTCTCCAACTGTCAGAGAATACTGTAAATTCTATCTATTGATGCTAATTTACAATTTTTTTTTTTAAAGAAAAATAATAACAATATCAAATGAATCTAAAATTTTTGTATTTTGTTAATCCAATCTGTAGCTGTAAATATTTATAATTTATTTATGTTCAGCTTTTTTTAAATCTTTTACTTTGCATAAATTTCGATGGCAACAATTTGATCGAGGATTTATGAATTTGGAACACTCAATAATAATAAAAAACAAATTATCACTAGTTATCGGTATATAAATATTATTTATCAACTATAGCATGAAAATAACTTAATATGCTCCAAAAATTTTTATACTGAAGTTTCTACTTATTTTCATTCGAAAATTTCAGTGAAAAAAAAAAACATATTCAATAAACTCAAGAAATATTTTTAAAATCACAGTAAAATATTCTTCGTAAAAATCATATGAATATCATAAATTGAATTTTTGTGGTTCCTCGCCATATGTTTCTATGAGATAGGGAATAAAGCTATTCAATTCTGCTTTCTAAAGTGTTAAAAAAACAATAGAATTTTTTGTTGTATTGTTTTGAAACATAACATGTCGAAGTTTAGTGCATTTGAAAGCGCAAGATCAAGGATTAAAGTGGCATATGGCGTATGCGTTTATGCTGGAAACAGCATCTGCGAGACGCGCAATTGACATAGATCTTGTATGCAGTATAACGCTGAACGGAACGTGTCACAGAATGATTCTTGTAGAACAATGAAGAGATTTACGTTATCCAAAATAATCAATTTTAACTAAATGATTGGAATATATCGTGCAAAATATAAATGGAGCATTACAACAAAAAATTATCAATTTAAATCACAAAGAATAATTAATAAAATAAAATAAGAAAAATTGTTTTTTATTTTTGTAAGAATCGTTTCAATTCAGATTCATTAAATTTATAACATGGGAAATAAGAAATTTTTGAAAAATTTTCTTTTGTTGAGTTTGTTCGATCTGGAAATATTCAGTTATTGTAAAAAAAAGCCTTCATTTATTTAGAAATTTCTTTTTATCTCGTGACCGCGACAAGGCGAAAGTTTTGATTGATTCGGATGCTGCGTCCGATGAATGTCGTCGATTATGCGACGAAATCGGATTTCACGAGGTGAAACGCGTGTAATAATTTGCAAAAACTAACGAGTGAATTTATGGGTGTTATTAATCAAAAATTCTAGATAGTAATAATAGTAAGAGTTATGGTTACAGTTATAGTTATTGTAATAATAATACGAAAACATCTCAAGTCATCAGGATGATTCAGTTTTGGTTTTTTTTTGGCCTGAAAATTTTCTATAGAGTTTTAATGTCATTTCAATTTCATCTGTTTTTCCGTAAGAAGTTTTTCAAAAATTTGCCAAAAAAGTCTCATTGTTCTAAATTTTTTTTGAAGGTGGAGTTTTATTCGAACAAGAAAATTTCGAAATTGCATCGATTTTTTTAGTCGTATATTTCAAACAAGTTAATTAAATGAAGAAAATACAGTAGAATTTACAATCAAGTCGAAATTTATTGTTTGAGAAATAGATACGATTTTTTGAATTGAAAGTGCAATTTTTGCGATTATTTTTATGCTTTATTGTAATGAAATTTCATAATTTTACCAAGAATAGCTTCAACTTCGAAGTAGTCATTTTATTTAATTAGTAAAGAATAACTTTTGAGGGAAAAATTTTTGCTACTTTGTTAACTCAACAAAATTTTAAATAATCATTACAAAATCAAGTATTTCTCGACTTATAAATTTTTATAACACGTTGGTTTTTTTGTTGCTCTTTTTAGCATAAATGTATTATTCATTACAAATGTGTTTTATGACAAATTTTTTGAAATTTGGAACTATAAAAACCTTATGTGTTCAGTACAGCAAGAACGTTCAAAAAAAAAATTAGATTATTATAATGCAATTAACTCAATTTATATTTTTAGAGATTTATATTAATAAAAAAATTAATATAGTAAAAAAACTCACGCAATATAATAACTTTTTATTTAACATTTTCTAAATTTCTTTTTCACGATTATCAAATGTTTTTAAGTATTATTGACTAAGGGTTGGAATTTTCCGAAAAAAAAAATTTGAATAATTGAAGGATGAGGAATCAAAAGGGCCTAACCCACTTTGTGATAAAGCTTATTTTCTTCGCCTATTAGATACGAAAACCGCCTTATTGAAATGTGGGTTAGTCCCTTTTGATTCCTCACCCTTCGATTGAACTATTTCTGACAGAATTAAGAAAATCAAGCACAAAAACAACTTTAAAAATGCAGTTGCTCAACGATCAATTTATACAAATAAATTGTATTTTATAAAATATACAACAATAAGCGATTCGGAAATTTCAATTTTCAAAACTTTGTGATTTTTTCATACAAATCACTATTCCCTGAAAATTTTCCACAAAAAATGGAGCTTGAAGTTTTTTAGTAATATGATCAAACTTTAAATACAAAATCAAAAAAATTACATGAATCAAAATTTTCTGATTGAATTCTTGAATTATTAAGAGAAATCTAATTTTCAACCCATATTTCAAAAATTCTCCACGACAAAACGAAAATTTCATGCATTGTGTTCTGGTAACAAAAAAATAAGCTACTGCTACAACAAATTGTGTTGAAACAACACATCTTTTTGCTGCCACAGCAAATCTTTTTTTCCACGTTGTTAGTAAATATCAAAAATAAACAATGGCAAAAACCAGGAATCTTTATTAATCTCGAAGAATCCATCGAATGAATGAATTTCATGAAATTCAAAACTTTGTGATTTTTCCCTACAAATTACTATTCCTAGAAAATTTTCCACAAAAAATGAAGCTTGAAGTTTTTTAGTATTATGATCAAACTTTATGTACAAAATCAAAAGAATTAAATGAACCAAAAATTTCCGACTAAATTACACTGTGCTACAGTGATTCACTTTTCAAGTGACCTAGTGTACGTTGTAGATCTTTTTGAGTACATTATGAAAATGTGTTTCAAAATTGTCTAACACCCCCAAATTTTCAATTTATTACCCCCAAATTTTCAATTTATTGTTAAAAAACCGTTTTTCCTGCACTCCGCGCACTTAAACAACTGCAACTCCGTCAATTTTCGATCGATTTTCAATTGCTATACGGTTTTGAAAACTATTAACATTCAGCTTTCAAAGTATATATCATTATTCATACTTTATTCAGGATATTCCGGACTTTTTATAAAAGTTATCTAAGATTTACCCATTTTTTTCACCTGTTGTACAGTTTAACGTCTTTTTTATGTAACAAATACTGAAAACCATTCACCTTATTACAGTAATTATCAAAGTACATTCTGTTTAAGTTACAAAGTTTTTTGTAAACAGGAAAATTTGACTCTCATCATGATGTGGATGTCGTGCCATGTCAGGATTGTGCATATGATTTCAGTTCATCATTTCCAACATATCGATCATGGCAATTGTTTTTCAACGTTTATCTTTCTTCTAATGTACGAATAAACAATCATAAAACAAAAAGTATATATAATAATAATTAACGGTTTTTTTTTTCAATTGAATGCAAAGACATACTGAACAGATAGCGATTGCAGGATAACTAAATCTGTATATGAAGTTTTGGAAAACGTTTTAAAAAAGTGCGTTTGTCCTGTTTTCAAGCAAGATTTTAGTTTTAAAATATAAAAAAATATTGAGTTTAGTAGAGCTGTTAATATACATCGTTCATCAGTAACATAGCACTTTCCTGAAGACAAAAACTGCAGAAGTGATAGATATCTTTCGTTCGTCTTTTTTGAGGGGTCAAGATAGATTTTTTAAGACTGCGTCATAAGACAAAACCTAGGTTACAACAGTTGAAGTACAGTTACATTAGTCAGTAGTTGTAGTCGTTGGTGCAAAGTCTATCGTCAATATATATTATCATACAATGTGTGATAATCGAAACAAGTTTTGTTACATCTCTGGGTTGTTTATTGACAAACAACATCGTGTAAAGTTAGAGACGAATAAAGCTGTGAAAGACGCTTTTAACCATTTATTTGACTGCGAGTACGAAAAAAAAAAAAATAAACAGAGTAGAGAAAAGGGCATGGAAGAGCTTTATTTCTTTGTGTGAAAACTTTCTGTGAAACAATATGAGCGATAACTATGTTGAAGTAGTAAATGAGTTTTTGAAGGCTTAAGGGGAAATAGGATGCAGAATGTCAATTAAAATCCGTTTTCTGCATTCTCATTTGGATTTCTTCCCCAAAAATCTTGGAAAACTCACTGACGAACAAGGAGAACTGTTTCACCAGGAAGTTTCTGCAATCGAGACACGTTTTGTTGGCAAGAGTCAGATCAGAATGCTGGCTTACTACTGCTGGTCTCTTAAACGTGAAACTGATGATGCCGTCTACAAACGTAGAAGATCGAACGAACATTTTTAACTACTAATAAAATTCAAAGTTGTGTATGTAATAAGTACGTTGCATAAAAAAATATTATAACTATATGTATTGAAAATAAATTCTGGTTTTTTCCCTATACATACATATTGTAAATATTGTTTGAAAAGTCCTGGAAAACTATTTCTTATAAATTATTTTTTCATAATTTACATAATGGATGATATAAGGACACTTCGAATCAATCATCATGAATCATACGATGATAATAGTATACTGAAGTCATGTGCACAATCCTGACATGGCACGACATCCACATCATGATGAGAGTCAAATTTTCCTGTTTACAAAAAACATTGTAACTTGAACATTTTTCAACTGATTTTGATAACCTATAGCATTTTTGACTTAAGATGGAATGTACTTTGATAATTACTGTAATAAGGTGAATGGTTTTCAGTATTTGTTACATAAAAAAGACGTTAAACTGTACAACAGGTGAAAAAAATGGGTA
>JAPYZL010043468.1:0-10613 GCA_030522825.1 Platygaster orseoliae
TGAAGTCGAGTGGAGTAAATGAAACAACCTGAAATCGCTCAGTTACACCATCTTTGGCAGACGTCGTAAATCGAGTTTTCGATGTTCGAGTTGTGAAAAAGTATATTTCATGGAAGTTGAAAAAAGACTAACCCCGTTTACACAGGGTTCTATGCAAACTGGTTCGCATTCAGAAGTAGAATTTTCTTTGTGAGTGAAGCCCTTGAAACATGAACATCTATTGGGTTCAATGCATTCCTGAAATCCATAAAATCAAGTTAAATTCTTGTATTTTAATAAAACAAACTTTTATTTTATTTGCTCTATTTAGAACTTCATCCATTTTTAACGTACAGCATTAATACAAGTTTCATTACAAATTGGTTTGCATATCGTCGTATTCGTTGATTTATTGTAGCCAGTATAACAGGAGCATTGTTCTGGCGCCACACATTCCTAAAAATGGTTGTAATAAACATTTTTATTTTGTTTATAAATATAATGAATATTGGAGAGGAATATTTTTAGAAAGAAATCTAAAGTTTTACCAAAATTTGAATAAAAACATCAAGTAAAAATGAATTTAAAGTAACCTGATATTCAGCTATGTCAAGTTTGAATAAACTGATATATTAATCAATACGAAAAATTTGGCATACTCCATTAATACAGCCATTACTACACTCAGGTTCACAAAGCTGACTCCCAAAAATACTGCTGGATTTGTATCCTTTGAAACAATTGCAAAATCCTGGTGCAGAGCAAATGCCGAAATTGCAAAAGTCGCAAACTGGATCGCAAGCAGATGGATCATGTGCATTTTTTTTATATCCTTCGTGACATTCGCAAATATTGGGCGCAACGCATTTTCCATTGAGACACGGTAGTTCGCAAATTGGCTCGCAATTTGTACTTCCATTTTTGTCTGTAATCTTTATTATTTTTCAATTTTACGTTAATTATTTATTATGAAGAATTGCGAAGAAGTTATTGATCTTTTTCATTTAAAGACTTTATGTTTGGGTGGTCTTTAGAAAAGGTTTAATCGAATCAAAACCTCGTTATCTACGAAACGAAATTTGCAACAAAAGAAATTCGTTAGTTTTTTCACATTTCTCATTGAAAGTTTACCCATATATTATCTGTGACACAAAATTAATCTGTATGTTTCCGATGCCAGCACATTTTAGTAAGTTTTACTAAAAAATTTTTATGAAGAATTTAGTAGCATACCTCGAGGTACCTTTACAAGCTGTACATATTTTTTAATATTGTTCACCAATGATGTATTATTTTGAAGCATTTGTAAACAGGGTTATTCAGATTTTTCGCAGTTCAGGATTCCAAGTTTTTTATCTTCAAAGCATTTTCGCATATTTTAATTTTTCTTCATTATTCACTGGGTAAAAATAGTTTTTCAATTTTTTCATCAATTTACAGAATAGCCGTTTTATTTTTTCAACACTTTAAACTAGATATGAATATCACCAAGAATTTACAAAAGAATAAACGAATAATTCCCCCCCTCCCCCAATAAAAAACTTTCCTATCATGTTAATATTGTATCATATACAATTATATTACTATGTTTTACTGACTGTTATATAATTATTATATATCACTTCACTATAATTATATCTTATATAATTCGTACCCCTGCTAATAGTTTTGTCAATTTTATTTCTCTATTTTTGTACATTGTTGATAATATTTTTCGCCATCCTGGCAAAATTTAAACACACACGTTGTCAATTTTGGAACGACGGAAATTAACTAGACATAGACTTTTCATTTTCCGAATTAAAGAGACAAAGTGGGAGAGGGATGAAAATAAAACTGAAAAGGAATTCGCTTGTTTACGGGATTTCTGCTTTTACTTCTTTCAAAATAGGCACATGACGGGGAAGAACTTGGTACAGTTTCATCATAGATAAGAAAATACGTAATTTTCAAATTGTATTATTATCTTTCTCCTCTCTAGATGTTCTTGTTCTATTGAAAGAGAGAAAAAAGGATGAAACATGAATTTTCCTATCTCTCTTCTAATTTGTCTTTTTTTTCTTGAAAAGTCGATGATCGCTGACTGACGCTGAGTTAGTTTTCTTAGTGTATAATATACTGTCAAGGCTTGAAAATGAATTTCCGCGTGCGTGTAGTTGTGTACGAGATCTTTCGCGAATTCGTTTTTTTGAGTAAATATTGTGTTTTAACGCGAAAAAACGGACTCAAAAAATCGCGTGTGCTTATAGGTGTGTTTGTGTAAAGTGCAACATCAGTTTAGGATTATAATAGGATTCCTTGGAGTGCTGCAAGCAGAAGAATTTTCCTACAGTTATGTTACAAAGTGAGTTATGCGAGTTTATTGTTGGTTGTGGTTTTTTTTGCGGAATTTTTAGTAGTGCTAAATGTTTTTGAAGTGACAGCCATGGCGCCTATGGCAAGTAGCCATAGACATTACAGTATATGCCAGTCTGTAAAGTCTATGTCATTACAAAAGTACAATAATAATCAGAATAATTGTTCTTAGTACGATTTAAATCGTTTTTTAACATATCGTAGAAATTTTGAAAATTTCTAAGCTTGCTTATGATGGCTATAAACATTTACAGCAAAAATATTCATGTTTTGTGTAAAAAACATAAAAATCACATACGATCGATGATTAACTTCAGAATAGAGATTTTCCGATAGAAAATATGAGTCATATAACTTAGAGTGTACGAAACTAAAATGGAAAGTTTATCACTTTTCTGAGTTAAAAATATTCAGGTATATGAAAACGCACTTGTGACTTTATGCAATAAAAAGTGCTCGACGGACTCTTTGATGAAATTGAAAGGATAGTTATAGTATAGTTAAAGGATAGTTATAGTATAGTTGGATATTTAAATAAGTAAAGTAGCTTAGGAAAGCCAAAATATTCGATTTATATCAATAAGATGTTTTTGCGATCAAAAACAACTTCAGATTTCAGGAATTTAATTATTAACTAAATATCATTCAATTTTTCATGAAAAATGTTTTGATTTCAGTTCTATTATTCTACTAAATAATACTACAGTTTATACTAGTACATCTTTTTTAAAATTAGGTAACAAAAATGCAGCTACGCTATTATAAGCTAAAAGAAAACGAACGCAGTATATGATCCCAAAAATAGGAAATAAAGAAAATCACAAGAAACTTCAAACTGGATTGATTGTCTACATTTACTATGTTTTTTTTTACAAGAAGTGTTATAAAATATCTAAAAATAACAAACAATAATTTAAAAACATTTTTAATGATAGAAAATAAAAAAAAACCTAGGCTCTAGAAACCTATGCTTGAGATCCCGACAATTATGAAAAATAAAAAACCTTTATTATTTTTATAGGTATTATGAATTTAGATTATTTAAAATTTTGTAAAATTACAGAAAATGTTTATAAACCTTGAACAATGTGTTTCTTATCATGTTTCGTAAAAATACGTGTACGAACATTTTTACCTTTTCGGGAAAAAAATAACAAACATGAAAAACATCAAAATATTACGAAAAATGTTAGAAACTATAGACATAACATTTGGGAATTTTGGAAAGTTTGTACTATGTTTGAAGTTTCGAGAACTGGAAAAAAGTAAAACTGGAAAAAATTAAAAATCGTTGATTATCAAAAATTTGAAAATTGATGATTTCGACAATATGTTACTCAATTGTGTTGATTTAAATGTATAATCATACAATAGGTCGGAAACTTTTATAATTTATTATTTTATATATAATAAATTATTTTATTTTATATTATTCATGATTTATCTAAATAAAAAATTAATGAATAATTCTAATGACGATCTAAGATTCTAATAATTTGAGAATTGTGAGATTTCTCCTTGATTTCGAAATAATAAAGTTATAATTCAGGAAGTTTTAAGGTGTTCGTTAAATTTTAAATTATTTGGCAAATTCTTCAACAGTGTTTTCAACTTCGAATTTATTTTCAACTTTGTTTATATATTCGTGTAATACATCGAAAAATTGCCCTCGAATTACGTGTTCTTATTATGCTGGCTCGAGCTCAATCACAAAAATAAAATATAGTTTTTCTAATAAACAATCATACTGCTTTACTGAGATCTAATGATAAAAGATGAAATCATTTTAAAGACAAACGAATTTTGGTTCACCAACAATTTTCATGTATGTTAAAAGTTTCTATAACCTTTCTTAATTTATTATGGTTCTTAAAAATGTTAAACGTTC
Source organism: Platygaster orseoliae (assembly GCA_030522825.1). Lineage (NCBI taxonomy): Eukaryota > Metazoa > Arthropoda > Insecta > Hymenoptera > Platygastridae > Platygaster > Platygaster orseoliae. The sequence continues at coordinate 4,223 of JAPYZL010043468.1, forward strand.
CATAGTAAATTACATAAATCATGATAACTCAAACCAACCTTGTTTTACAAGTTTCTGGCTGACTCACTCGTAAAAATAAAATTTTTTATTTTAATCTTAATTCAATATTTCATTCGATATAACATAGTTTCTTTTTGGAATAACGTACGATTTTGAGAAATAAAGTTAATGTATTTTAATTTTGTTCTTGTTTAACTGGTGACTATTTTACGACAACCACAATTTCCAGGATTCGAATATAAAGTATTGATATCAGTTTTCATTTTGTATTCTCTACGATTTTTGTAATTTTAGTTCAACTTACTTTCTCGTAATGCCAGACACATTCGCATTTTCCCGGTTCCACGCAGACCTCTCTTTCTCCACACAATTCGCCACATTCAGGAACGCAAATATGACCATCATCAACCATTTTGTACCCATTGTTGCAACTGCAAGTATTCGGTTTGCTGCACCAACCATTTTCGCACTCATTACTGCACATCGGTTCACAAACGTTTTTCGAGCTGTCAGAAATTTTATATCCTTCATTGCAGGCACAGAAATTAGGTTCGTAGCAATATCCGAATTCGCATTTTGTAGAACATTGTGGGACACAAACGCCGGTAATTTCTTTGTAACCGTGACAGCAGAAATAATTTATTAAAATGTGAGTTTGATACTGTAAAAGAAAAAGTATCGATGATTCACTACTTTTTTATTTACAGGATGTTAGATAAATTGAGCTTACTTCTGTTCTATAGTTCACTTTGATTTTCGTGCGCCTAAACCAGTAACCCTTTATGTAGGTTTCTTCGTATGGAACCTTGTGTGAAATTTGCCAACTGAAGTAGAGAAAAAACTGATCAAGTTGAGAATTTTCCACACGTTTTTTTACTGATTTCTCCAGTATTTTCAAAAATTCAAAAACCGAAAAAACTTTAAATAGACAGTCATGAAAACTTTCCTTGGTAAAATTGTTTAAAGTTCAGGGTTTTTTCCCTGAAAGTAATTTATCACATTCGTCTAACCTCTTATGATCCGAACACACTGCGTGCGTCCCATTGGCACTTGCAAGTTTTCTTTTTCGGCCTTCGTCAGCAATGATTTCAGCTCGCGAAAAACTTATGGTTTCGAAAAACAAAACAAGTAATAACACGACTTTCATACTGAGTGAAACTACTTTCGCGTCATTCGTTAAGTCACTGAGTTTTGCGTGAAATTGAAGATATACTCCGTCCTCGGATAAAGATATCAGCAGGATGCTGAGCTGTTCCATCAGGCACAATCATGGAATGAAATTCAATGCGTTCTTTTTATATACGTCTTTTATTTCTTATCTGAGTTATGAGCAACATTTTGCAGATTACAATTCATTTCTTTCTAATTCCATTATTTAATTGGAGCTGAAGGCATTTTTCAAATAGTATATTGTGCACTTTGACTGAATCAAGCTCTTTTTTCGAAGTAATAGAGTTTTTTGCAAAGTATTTCGAGGTTTTCTAATCAAAGTATTTATTGTTTCCAGGTGAATACATTGAAACTGTTACATCTTTTTTAGAAATATTTGTTTCTAGAATCAATTGAAATCAGTTCAAAACCATCTAGGATTCTCATGTCTTCCAGATTTGTCAGATTTACAAAGAAACTTTACTTATTTCTCTCTAAAATCATTTTTTACACGTATAATAATTTCACGATTTTAGAAATTGTATACTAATTTTTCTAGAATTTTGTTAATGATAATCGAACATCACAAATGTATAAATTCTATAATTAATAAAAAAAATTGATTAAAATTATATAATTGCAAGAGAATTTCGTTAATTTTTTTATAGTATTCTTTTTCATCCTGGAGAGACGAAAAATCTGAAATTTAAATGAATTATAGCGAAAACTGGATTACAATTTATTACGTGATACGTAACTAATTTATTTTATTATATGTAAATAAATTATTGAAAATTATTTAATTTCTAAAATAACACTAAACCAAATAAAAATGAAATCGTTTCGAAATAATTGTAAAATGAATTTCTATAGCACGTACTTTCAAAACACTTTTTTTTTTATATTTTTCATTTTCCATCGTAGAAATTCTATAAACGACCATTTGTGCAAAAAAGATCGGTGTATACGTTTCTGGATTTTTTTTCCAGATGTGCCAAATCATATTGTCAGATTAAAAATTTTTTTAGCTCGTTGGAAAAAAAACAGAAAATGCTATCAAGAACGATTTTGCCAAAAAATCTGAGAATAAATTTTTGACCTATTTTATTTTTTCTAATGTGAGAGTTCATACAGCCAGATTCAATTTCTGTCGCTCATTGGTAAGCCAACGAAAAATTCTATCGATAACAGTTTTTACGAATAAATTTGAGAATGCGTTTTCGAGATTTCAGGAGACAATTTACGACAATTTTATTATTGTCTTCATATATTTCTATGATTTATTTTTTTTTTCAAATAGAGTTTTTGAAACATTTGTGGAATTTAAATAGATGTAACTCCCAGATATAAAATTTGTTTCTTACTCATCGAAAATAATCTTTGTATTGAATCGCAGTTACGCATATTTCATGTTTTACAATAAGATAAGTCATAAAAATGAATAATTATTGAAAACTATTATAATATGTGCAATAATAAAAAATAATTTCATTTGAAAAATAACTAAATAACAAATAATACCGTAAATTCTTCATTTAAGTCTGAAAAGACGATATAAGTAAAATCAATTGCGAGGGAAAAATTCAGTTAAAATCTATCCTACAACATTTATTTTCGGAACCTTAAAATTTCCTCATTATAATTTTAAAAACACAGTTCAAAAATCAACATAAGTGATAATTAATCCATACGCGAAAATTTTTTGAATTCTCTTTTCCTTGAAAAGTTAAAAAAAAAATATTTTAACATGGAAGAATTTTTTTTAACCCTTTATAAGTATTTTTTCTATAGTAACAACACATTATGATTATTTAAGAATATAATTTTTTTAACAATGTCATAATTAGAACGAGAAAAATTGTATTATCCTTGAAATGGTCTACTGAAATGTGACACTGTAAAACTGAAAGTGAAATTTAGTTGTTAACTGTTCAAAGTTGAGAAATACAAATCATTTTCGAGTCGTTTGTTACACAGTGGAGTATTACCCTAAAAATTTACTATTTAAAAATGAAGTCGATCATTTTCTACTGTGTCATTGTTGCATCGGTATTTTTGAGCTTTTTTGGAATGGGTATGTACGAAACAGTTTTTTTTTCTAAATAAAATTTATTTATCAGAAACCAAAAAAAAATTGCAAAAAATGTTGCTATCAAAAACAAAAAAATAGATTTATGTATCAAGCAAAGATGAATTGTAATGTACTTATTCTTTGATTTTATACTTTGAATTCTTCGAACAACAAATATATTGAAAAACTATATTAATTTTTAATATATTCGAATTAAATGCAGATTGGTTGGAAAAGTTACAGTTTGCTTTATAATGAATATTATAAAATTCTCATTTTTGTTAAAAAACACGTAAAATGCGCAAAAATTCTAAAAGGAAAAAAAACTATTTGTCCGAAATTGTACAGAATTTTGACTTACTAAATTGTTGTCTAGACTGTTATAGTTAGTAGACATTGGTGATCAAATTTTCGAAAAAAATTTAAGTAATAAAATTTTGGAACCGTAATAAAATAGTACAATGCTTTCACGAAGTCATGTTTTTCAGGAGTTAATGTAGAAGCTGAAGAAAGTGGACCAAGAATATGAAGTTAAATAATGTTTATCGAAATGTATATCAGTGCCAAAGTGAACTTGAATAAATAATCATACTTTCGATGTTCTAATAAAAAAAAATGTACTGCTTGTTCAAGCTTTTCTGTTCAGATCTGACAGTTCTCATTTAAAGGTCGAGAAATTCGTCACTTCTGCATTTAAAAGTTTAAACAATTAATGAGACAATAAAGTAAACGTTTTTATATTTTTTGTTAATTTCGGAATCATGTAGGTTCACATTTAAAAATGATTATTTTGAAATGGAAGTAACGAATACAAAACTTGAAAATTCGTAGTAAGTAGGCTTCAAAAAATGTTTCATTTATATGGGGACACTGAAAATACTTGTTCAATTAGTTTATTAGTATAAAAAGTTTTTAATTCTTGAACTTTAATGCTTAAATCAGAACAAAAATCAACTAGAAAAATCTCATGAATCATCTAAATTAGTTCATACTTTTGAAAAATTGATTTTTTGACAGTCAAACTCTAACTGAAAATAAGAAAAATAAAACGCAGATTTCAATGTCAAAAATACGCATAATAAGTAGGATGAAGTGTTAAAATAAATTTCATGTAATAAAACAGACACAACGTTATGCAATTTTTTTTTCAAACATTTATTTGAAATGTGCACTATGATGTTTTTTTCAACTCAAGTTAAGTATTCAAATAATCCAAAAATTCATAACAAGTTTGGGAATTGTTTATGAAATTTGGGGCCTTTTAAATAGTAAATTAAAAGTTTCATATTTTGCAATTTTTGCACAATTAGAAGATATTGTAAAATTAAGGATAATCAATAATTAATAAAAATTCGTAAATGATATTTAACTTTGAGACATGTTTTCTTAATAATATGTCATTGAAATATGCCCGAAAATATTTTAAAAAATTCCGATAAGTTGGATAAATTTTTACAACATTCGAAAGTTTTGAATTGCTTGTATTACACTTGAGAATCTTGAAAACTCAATGATTTATAAGAATGTCAAAAATCATGAAACTCGTTCATCATTATAAGAAATTCAAAAAAATTGTTTAATTTTATACAACTTTCATGTATTTAGTAAATTGTGTAAAATTTTGAAGATCTTACAAAACTGCGAAAATCGTGTTCTATCCTGAAAAATATTTTAAATAAAAAAATAGTTTATCGTACTGAGCTGATAGAAAATTTTAATATTTTTAATATAAAACTGGGATTTCCCGAAATGTTGGTAAGTTTCGTTTTTTGAGAAAAGTTTAATCCGTCACCATCCCTGAAAACAACAAATTCCTGTGAAAACTTATGCTATATATTCGAATTTCAAGCAGTGATAGAACTCAATGACTTACATGTTCGTATCATTCAATCGAAACGAATTACTGCTATGCTTTTTTTGCAAATTTTAGAAATGACTGTCTTAATTAATGAAAAACCACGATGAAAATCAACCAACATATGTGATAATTAACCTGATCGAAGCAATATTTTGAATTTTTCTTTACTCAAAAAGTCGAAAAACAAAATTATTTTAAATTGCAGAAACGTTTAAAAACGTTGCATAAGTATTTTTTATGTAACAAGAAATGATGAGTAATAAAAATCCAATGTTCTTAGAAATTTCGCAGTGAAAACGATAAAAATTCTTTTATCTACGAAATGGTCTTTTGAAAATATTTGTTACTTCACTCATTCAGGTAGATATGAAACGCAGTCTTTGAGATTATTACATGTGACATTGTACAACTAATAGTGAAATTGAGTTGTTAACTACAAAAGTTGAGTATAAAAACTCATTTCGGAGTCGTTCATCAAACAGAGTATTACTACCCTGAAAATTTACAAGTTAAAAATGAAGTTAATCACTTTCTCTTCTGTCATTGTTGCATCGGTAGTTTGAACTATTTCCGTCAAAAGGAAAAAGGTATGTTGGAAACAAATAAGTTTTTCTGAATACTATTATTCGTTAAATAATAAAAAAAAAGCTGCTATAAGAATAGTTTTTTGTTTCAAGTAATTGTTGAGATCGCGGCTAAGAATGGGTCAGTGATTGAAAAACACAGCTCTTACACTTGTGAGGTACATATCTATTTATAAACAAATAAAAGGGAAACTTGAAAATGTCAAAATAAAGCTTTTTAGAGTGTACCTATCAGGGGTTAGGAGCTGCTCCGTTATAAGCTCCGCTCCGGGGCTGGAGCGGAGTATATAAGGCCTTACACGCTCCGCTCCAACTTCGGAGTTTTTAAGCAGATAAAAACTCCGGAGCTGGAGTGGAATATATAAGGCCTTTTACACTCCGCTCCAGCTCCGGGGTTGAGCAGTTAAGAAACCCGGGGTAGAGAGTGCACCTCGGACATCAAGGCAAGCCCTCGTCGCACAGGCAGAATTTTCAGTATTTGGCGTGCACGGACGTGATTTTCAATACTCGGCTCGTACTAAAAATCACGCTCATGCACGCCTTGAACTAGAAATTCTGCTTTTACGACAAAAGACTACTTTGCGGCCTTGGTACATAATTTACTATTTCTCCACGGCGTTGGGAAATAAATATTTTTCTTGCCTATTTTTACAATAGTATATAGCAAATATAACTGTATTAAAATGTTTACAAGTGATTTATTTTCTAATCCTAAATGAGTAGTCACGT
>JAPYZL010043471.1:0-14947 GCA_030522825.1 Platygaster orseoliae
TCGTCTTTTTCGCACCTGAATTACTATAAAAACTCACCTACCATCAATTCTGATGAAAAAAATGACGCAAAAGTTGAAGTTTCCTTTCAAACAAATATTCACAACGCAGTGGCTAAAACAGACTTTGTTTTACAATCAAAAAAGTAAACAAACAAATAAGACGCAATTACTGACGTTCGATACTCGACACTAGAGCCATATATGGAAAACATTTCAAGTGCCCAGTGATTACCGTTTTGACGGTAATTCAAATTGAATATTTCGTAAACTGCGCATTTTGCCCCAGTCTCCCCTACATGTATATATATATAATACTTTATACAGTATAACAATTTTTAATATTTTGCAATATTGCAACAAGAAAGATAGAAACGATAAAATCTGTAAAGTAATTTTCATTAACAATATGTCGAAAAATATTAAATTTTTTTCTTATCATTCTTCTCTGCTCTCACATTTACACTGTCACGAGTAAAAGTGATAGATTACTTACAACGCTGAGAAGACATTAACTCGAATCCAAAATATCAAAGTTGAATCGCAATTCTCAAATCAACGCCCAGGTCTTGTGTCAAAATGCACATGTTGGCCGAAGCGGATATCTTTTATCTAGCCGGTCACCCTCGAGTAAGCTAGCTCCGTTCTTCCGGAGAGCACGAGGGTCAAAGATCGCCCGTATCCGACTGTTACCATCAATTACAAACGGATACTTCGTGAGATCTTTTTGTTGAGACAACAATCCCAGAGTAAACTGAAAATCCCGGACAATGAAACCCTTTTCACTTTCCTTTTCTGCTCTGGCTTTCCTACGTTTCTGCTTATTTGAACAGCGAACCAGCTGAGAGCTTGAAAAAGAAAAAAAAAGCAAGATGCGTTAATTCGAGATTTTTATGGGCGCGATGAATCCGCGAATAAGACGCCCGTAATTGGGTATAGTTATATAATCTTAATCATGCAAGTAATGAGAAACGATGTTAAGCGTGAATTTTCTGTACGGCGCATTGAGTTTTCAAGACAGAGATTTTTACTGGGGATTGAGTAGGTTAGTAAGAGTTTATTGGGATTGATGAATTATCGCGTCTTTCGATGATTGATTACGTAGATCGATCATTTGGAATCAATCATCGATTATGCGTAATTGGTTGTTTATGGGAGTGGAAAAATTCGCATGGGGAAACATGCATGTACTAGTTTTTGGTGCCAGGAGGTACATTGACGTAAATCTCTAAGATGTGGAGTTCTGTAATGATGAAATATTAGTAAATGATGATTTTTGCAGTAATTTGGAAACATGGAAGTTGTAAAAATTTATTGAAATTGCATGTTTCTGGTCAGAGAATTTTGTACCAGTAAAATAAAATATAATTTTTTTCAAAAAGTGAATGTTTTTTAAATTTTTTCACATTTAATACACAAAAATACTGTTTAATTATGCAAATTTTTTTTTGCAGAATGCAAGAAATTCAATAGCTTCAACTTGCAAATTCAAATAGTTAAGTAACTTATTTGTAGAATCAGTCTGGAAAATTAATTGTTTTGGTAGTTATATGAATATATAGCACGTTAACTACAAAAATATTAATTTTATATAACTTATTATTAATGATTTCATTTTATTTATAGGTATTATATTCATATTCATTGCATTATAGTTAATTCAACTAAATGGACATACGTTTCTACATTTTTAACTAATTATAAGAATTTATCATTAACCATGCAATATAATAGAATGATCAAATTTTATAATAAATAACACATTAATATTGGAATTATGAGAATTACAAAATATAAAAAAATATATGCAATAATATCATAATTATGAACACAACATTTATAATATTGTGAATTTTCAGGAGATTTTTCAGCTAATATTGAGTTGTAAAACGGGGAAGAATTTTTATACGAAAAATATAATTCTGAATTTGATGAATTCAATGTTTTTGACTTGACGAATTCAACTACTTAGATTGAAATCTGAAAATAAAGAACTTACAACTTGCAATACATGAAGAATCTTGTGAAAAAATTAAATATCTGAACATAAAACAGGCGAAACAAACAAATGTGAAAAAAATGATGAACTTCTATATTTTAAACTTTAAAAGTTCATTAAATATTGCTGCGATCATTTATGAAAGTGAAACAATCGCAAAATAAACTAACTGTAAAATAACTATTTACAGCACGTAACAGAAAAAACTTACTTTGAAAAGAAACAAAAATATACCTAGAAATTTTGAAAACTGATTCATATGATTTTTAATTGTAAATCATTCTTCGTAAATTTTTAATGTTAAAAAATGCGCAAAATTCAAGTTTGAATAAATATTAATATTTTCTCGAAAGAGTGATTGAATGTTCAAAATTGTAAACTTTTAGTGAATTGATGTAAATTCCATTACTAGAAAAAATTGATCGTTTTCAATTCCACCGTAAGAAAAGTTAGAGAATATGATAGCAAAATACTTCTCTCAAATTGAAATCACTAAATAACGAAATTTAGTATTTGTAACCATAAAATTTTAAATTGAATTGTAGTTTTAAATGTGAAATCGAATGTAAGATATAAAAAGAAAAGATAATAATTAATGAATAATTATTAATAAATCGAATTTCATCAATAATTTTAATCATAAATCCATAAATTGAAATTAATAAAATAACTAATAATAAAAAATAGATAATTATAATAATTTCATAAGTAGAAATTGAACGATTCTAACATTAGAATTTTTTTTCAGACGTCCTTGAACGAGGGTTTTGAAAATCTTTTTCGAAATACACCGTGCAATAAAATTTGGAAAATTTATAATGCAAAAACGTCTTGAACGCATTTGTAAAGTGTTTTTACAATCTTTTTGTTTGTTTTTGAGATATTTACAAAAACATTTCTAAAATCCATAATTTTTTAAGTAGGCAATTTTCATCGTATTTCTAAAAACAAAAAGAAATAGATATTATTTTTCGTAACTATGAAATCGGTTCTAACAATTATTTTCGACCAAAAACAATAATTTACAGAAGCAAAAAGATATGTAATTTAAGAAGCTTACTCAGTGGGTCGTAACCTTCTTGAAAGGTCTGGTGCATGACTTTTTGCTCTAATTAATAACTACTGTTGCTAAAATATACGACGTGTTTTTTTTTATAAATATTATGAAAATTGTATTATATCAAAAAATGTGATTCTTCATTTGTAGAAAATGAGTCAAAGTAATGCAAAAACATTTCACGAGTATATTCTCAGTTTGCACTTTTATTTAATTTTTGGTAAGAATTTCAGAAAAGTATTGCACAATGATATTTTCGACATTAATTTATTTATCACAAGACCACAAAAAGTCACAAAATCACACAAAGTCATAAAAAATCCAAAAATCATAATAAAATTCCAACAAATTAAAAATCACCCAAAGTCACAAAATTACAAAAAAATCATAAGAACAAAAAAAGTCACAAGAAACTGAAAGTAATGAAAATTCACAAAAATTGAAGTGACAAAATTGACGAATTATATAACTTCACAAAAAATCACAAGAACCCACTCAATTACCAAAAGTTCTAATCTTCCCTGGTATTTTTAGTTTACCTAGTATTTTAATTATTTTTCTAACCTGTATATTTAAGATCCTAAAAATGATTTTATGTTATAAAACAGACAAATGAATATTATTTCAAAATATTGAGCTATCAGAGCTCACACCCAGAGGAACAGTCTAATTTAAGGTTTTTCCGATGGATCAGAATTAATTACCATTTATTACCACTATTTCCGCAAAAAAAAAAAAAAAAAAAAAAATTTTTTCCCCAAAAAATGCGAAAAATTAAAAAATTGGTTATTTTTTAAAAATAAAAAAACAAAAAATATTCACCAAGCTTAACAATTAAGCTATCACAGCTCACACCCAAAGGAACAGTCTAATTTAAGGTTTTTCTGATGGATCAGAATTAATTACCATTTATTACCACCATTTCCACCAAAAAAAAAAAAAAAAAAAAATTTATCGCTCATAAATCGTGGAAAATCACAAGTGTGGTGCTAGCTTAACAATTAATGTGAATGAAATTTTTTTACTTATTCAGTAACAGATATTGCTATATACAAAATACACAATTTTTAAAAACAAAATTTACGATTAATATCAAACGAGAAATCGATGACATTAAATTTATAAATTAAATTATGAAAAAATATATATTAATAATATAATTATAATAATAATTAAATAATAATAATAATTTCAAATAATAAAAAATATAATTCAATTCGTAAATTGAGAGACCTTATTGAAAATATTGATGAGATGTTGGTACAAAAGCGGACATGCACAACATAAATATTCTTTTGTCCGTTATTACCCATTTGGAATTTAGATTGTTTATATTAAGGTAGACAATGTTTGCCATTGTTATTATTATTATATATTTAATAATATCTCTGTGATAAATAATAATAATAATAATAATAATAATAATAATAATAATAATAATAATAATAATAATAATAATAATAATAATAATAATAATAATAATAATAATATTTATCAGTAATATTTTCTCTACAATAAGATTGTATATGGAATGTTACTGCAATTTTAATGACATTTTTACTTTGAAATTTTGCTCTTGTAAAGTTTCTTTAATATTGCCGCAAGATTGAAATGTTATCAAATATTACAAAAACATTGGTGCAACATTGCTGGAATATTGCTGAAATATGTATGCAACATTGAAAAGGCCATTATGGGGACATTTTCATGGCACAAATGTTTTTGAAGTCTTCCTGCAAGATTTCTGCAACATTATTGCGAGATGTAATATTCCACTTTCAATATGTCTGCAATCTTAAGGCAATATTGAATGCCGGCTGGGCAATGTCTGAAGAGTTTTGCATGGCAATGCTCAGATCACAAAAACTCCCAACGAGCGTGACTTGATGGTTTCACGGCGCTGAAAATCGATCCACTGCATCTCGTACGCGATCGGCGCGCTGGTGATTGTTTTTCGATGATTTTTTCCCGCATTTTCTCCGGACATTGAAAATCTCGAGCGGGGATGAAAGGTCAGAAATGGGTTTCGAAACGTTTTAATGAAGCGACACTCTTGGCATTATAGAAAGTGAAAGAGCCGCGACGAGGTAATTGATTTCGTGGCGACGAATTTTCAAACAAGCGCATTTTTAACGACGTTCCCTCGGTCTGTGGGAGACTGAAATATTTGAAAGTCCAAAAAATTTCTTTCCCTACTTTTTGCAGTATTATACAATATTAAAATGCAGCTTCTGGAATTACATCGTATGGGTCAAACGAGGGAAGTGAGTTAACGAGCGCAGGGAAAGTGCTTTTAACCGGTACCAAACACTCGTTTCGCGACGTCCGTTTCGTCGTTTTTTTTCCTCTTTCTCTTTTTCAACATGGGACGAATGCGGAAGTGTGAAAATAAAAAAAAACTAATAATGAAGTGAAGTGATTGCAAGATGTTGAAAATAATTATATGGGTTTTTAAAAATATTTTTAAGGGTTGTTTCATGAATTTGATAGTCGTATTATAAGTTCGGGATATTTTTAGTATTCTTGTATATTAAAAGCTTTTTTTATTAAGGGAAAGAAACTTAAAAAATTTTTAGTTGGAAGAACATTGTAGAGGAGAAATTTTAAAATTAATTTTTTGTGTTAAAAAAAAGACACTATCAAGAATTTTTTAAGTAAAATTTTTTCAAGGTTTGAAATTTATTGAATATTAAGTAAATTTTAATTATCATACATTAATAATAATTTCATTATATCACGTTACATGACAGAACACGCTTGTATTTAATAAGATATTTTAAGTAATATTTTATTCTTAAAAAAATGATAAAGTGGGTAAGTTTGTATGGAAAAACCAAAAAACTTCTACTTACTAGTGCAAATTCAATGATTGTAATGTTCTATCTCATTAATTTTTAACGCATACTTCTTTTGTCGAATTAGCTACAGAAGAAAAGTTTAAAAAAGGCGAGAAATAATAAAGAATTAACAATAATTGTAAAAATAGCTCTAAACGATGAAAAATATAAATTTAGTAATTTATGAAGTGTGCATTTTTGATATTTTCGGTGAATTTCGTTGAAAATTGATATTATGGTTTGTGACCATTAAGGATTAATAAAAATTATAAATATATCAAAACAAAATGACGGTCTGTATATAAAATTTTCCTTAACAATATTCATTCAATAATTTTTTGAAATATAACTTCTAAATCATACATTCTTCATTTAACAATGCAATTTGTTTTATTTTTTAATCATTCAAGCAAAAATTTGTCATTATCAAATGATTTTCAAATTTTGCAGTAAAGTTTTAACCCAGAAAAATTATGTAATAAAAAAAATTCTATTTTCTAATCATGATTACCTTGAAATGCATTAAATTATATTAACTCTACGAAATAATCATCTATTTCAGTGGCAACAAAAAATTACGATTCCGTGAACTTACCATCCAAAATCTTTTTGAATAAAAAATTTTATACTTCAACAGCTGAATTCTTACTTAATAACTGTTTTATTCGTTCATTTTTTAGTTTTTTTAAAACTATTTTACTTTGAATTGTTTTTGATGAAAAATCTTTATCGAAAATTTATAAATTTAAAACACCCAACAAAAAAGATACTTTTTAATTTATCAACAATATTGTATAAGAATGCAGTCAATTTGATTTTTTTAAACAACATATTCTCAATGTTCAAAATTCATCTATAAACTAAAATAATAAAATAAATAAATAAAATGAATGAACAATATGTATGAAATGTTATTTTACTTTCATAATAATATAATGAATATTAGTAATTTATATTTTTTAATATAATTTTATTTTAATATCTTTTATTTTTTATATATTTTAATATATTCATAGTATTATTATGTTATATATTATTTTACATTTTACTTATTTTATTATTTATAATATAAAATATTATTCAACGTATTTTAATATATTTTGTAGTATGACTTTTTTTAAATAATTACAAATATTACAAATATTATAAATTTTATATTAATGTTATAATATATATTAATATGGATAATATGTTCTCAATAAATAAATAAATAAAATGAATAAAATCTGAAAATCTAAAATATGAAAATCACGAACTTATTAATCTTGCGATTCCTATTTTTCATTAATAAATCAATAACCGTTATATTACACTCAATAAAAAATTTGTTTACTTAGTTCCTTACTTTCATTTTTAATGTAGTAAATTCGACGAAAAAAATGTCATTAAAAGTTGATAAAACTTAAAATTCTAAAAATGTCTTTTAATGAGTCGACATCCGTGAGGCCTATTTTTTAATTAAAATTCTTAGTTATGATTTTTTTATGTAAACATAAATTTCAGAGTTTTGTTGAATATTTCAATTATTTGATCGAAAATCAGAAATTTTTAAATCATTTACACATTTTACCATTAAGTTTTCAATTCAGAAATCTTCAAATGTGCAGTAATTTGCATTTGATGCAGTAAGTAAGAAAAAATAATCAATCCATAGACTCTCGTTACAAATTTCGATTTTCAATATCTTATAATCCAGGTGCAAAAGTTCTCAAAGCAATTTGAAAAATGCATGGGAAAAAGTATTCTTAACCAAAGTCGTCCCACACACTCACATTATTTACGATCGTAAATGCGCCCAGGAAAGATTTACACACATTTTCCTAAGTGCCAAATGTGTTAAAATGCGAGAGCCATTACTTTTTGCAACGAAAAAAATTTCACAACTGAAAGAGATTATATTTATTTGTGTAAACTCCCCTTGGAAAATCTGCTACAATCATGTGTAATTAAGACATTGAATAAATTCTTTCCCTTTACTGATCACCGATCACGTACGCACTTTTTCCAAGTGAAAATGCACTCATGTCGTTAGATCGGAATTCCGGTATTTGCGTGAGAGCATTTCCTCAAGTCACACATTTTTATCTTGTTAATTTTGTTCGATTAATCAGTGAAAACAGAATCTATTAAAATGTCAAAACTTTTGTTTCAAGCAGATTATTTATTATAGTTCAATTTCAGTTAAATGAATTCCTAGTGGAAGTTTCCAGAATACTGTTGGAATTTGAAAAATTTATACTTTCACCCTTTCATTTCGCTGTCTTATAAAAAACGAATGGTTGCAAAAAGCAAAGCAAATATGTTATCAAACGTAATTTTCCGAGGTCGTAAAAACAGAGCGAAAAACAGCATCTATATAAACTGGCGTTCATCCCATAAATGACCCAGAGGTAATTATTTTCTTGCGAATAGAGCAATTGATGGGGCACTCAAAAGTGTTACTAATTTTCCGCGATAAGTTTGCCTGAATTTTCTAACGCCGATTGTTGCGCAATGCCATAAACGAAAGGTTGCGAGATGAGAGAAAGATACATACGTAAAGGGGAGGGGGGGTACTAACAGAAAGCGCATTCTCGCACGCATCGGTAAATGAGCGTTACACGTTACTGTGTAATAGTATAAATACGTCGATTTTTTTCATTAAAAAATTGCACACGAAAAATGTCACGGATCAATGGGAACGAAATTATCCGAGGAGTTTTGAAATATGAAGTTTCACGTGAATATGCTGCTTTCACTTGGATTTTAATAAGGATCTCCCACGTGTATTAAACGTTCGGTTCAGGAACCTGAATTTATGATATGGAGGGATTTTAAGATTGTGGGTGAAGAGAAAAAAAATTTTAGTTCACGCCTTGCTCTCTCAGTTTGAATTAGTGAAATTTTTACTAATTCAATAAGTAAGTGATTGATTCACCATCGAATTAGTGGAATTCCAAAAGTTAGCTAAAGAAATAGTCAAATTCTACTTCATGCATTAGTGTTTTATAACTTAACCTTTCAATTAGTGAAATTTTTGAAACGACCTAATAATTAGTGAAATTATTACTTATGTGATTAATGACATATTCACTTACCACATTAGTAGTTTCGAATTTTACGAGTCAATTAGAACTTTTTAAGTAACTAATGAATTAATAGTCTTACTATTTGAAAAAGTAATTTGATGGTAAAAAAATGGCCAAAAGTAAAAAAGTTACCTTTTGTAAAAAACATTCTTTGACAGTTGATTATAAGGAAAGAAACATTTTAAAAAATGTGTAAATGTGTCTAATGATTGCTTAATTTTTCCTATGTAACAATAATGAATAAGAATTTGAATACTAGATAATCACTCATTGTACTAGAAAATATCTACTATTCTCAACAGTAACTATTTACTAATGTATGTGGTAAAAATTCACTAATTCAATTAATCAACACTATTCTCAATAGTAAAAATTTAATAATCAACCTACAAAATTAGTGAATATTGACTTTGTCATTAGTTGAATTTTACTAATCATTTAGTGATAATGCACTTATAAAACTAGTCTAAGTCTAATAATTATATTAGTGGATTTCTACTAAAGTTTGAATGTAGTAATTCACTCATTTCTTTAGTCTTAACTTACTAATTCAATTAGTAAGCTAAAGTCACTATTTCAAATGGTGATTTTTTACTAATCTTCAGTGGCTCACTTTTCTCTTTTTCAATCAGTGAAATTCCATTAATAATTAGTAATTTTCTACTAATTATTTAAACTGAGAGAGTGAAACTGGGAATGTATAAGCAGGAAAATTTTTCGGGAGGGGTTTTTTTGGGAGAATATGTTTTCTTCGGGATTTTTTTATTTTTAATCTTTTTTTTTCATTTCCGAATTTCTGGATTTTAAAGTTATACAACTTTGTAATCCAGAGTCTCACTTTTTTTGAATTTTCGTGATTTTCAAGTCATTAAGTTTAAAATTTTTCTTACTGGTATCTTCAGTATTTTGCATATTTTTTCAGTATTCATATAACTTGGAGGGTTTTCTGATATATTTCTGATTTTCTTATATGGTTTTTTAGAATTTGATACTTTAGGAATCAAAGCCCTGAAAACGTTAAATATTTTTACAGATTTTTCGAAGAATAATATTTACACAGTTTTTTAACATTTTATGGATTTCTAGAATGTTCGTATTCTATGTTATTTATAAAATTGTGTAGTTTTTTCTCATATTTTTATAAATATCTAGAGTTTTTAACTTAGGAAGTACTGAAAATTTCAACGATTTTGAGTATTTGAATTGATTTTTCAGAGAGAAGTATTTTTTTTCACAGATTTTTTGTAAATTTTTTTCTCTTGTATTTTTTCAGTACATGTATACAATTTGCAGAATTTTCGGTCTTTTTCGGACTCCTGTAATAATTTGGAGAAGTGTGTTCTCTCGGATTCAAAGTTTTATATATTGTTGAGAAAAATATGTTGATATATTAATAGATTTATAGTATTTCTTATTGCCTTTTTTTTCGTATGTATGCAATTGAGAAGGATTTTTTGTATTTTTAGAGATTTATAGTATTTTTGAAAAAAACAAATTACTATAGAATCCAATGGATTTAAATTTTCGAAAGATTTTTTATTTTTTTTGATACATTTCTGCGATAGTAATGTTCCCTAAGATTTTGAGAATTTTACAGATTTTTTGCATTTCTATATCTTTTAAGTATCGATAAGATTTTGTAGCGTTTTCTCATATATTATTAGATTTTGTTACAAAACTTTTATAGAATTTGATACTCTCAAATTCCAAGTTTGATAGATCTTAAGTATTTGTTTAGATTTTTCAAAAAACATTCTCATAGATTTTCATCACTTTTATCGTTTTTTCAGTGTTATTATGATTTGAAAGATTTATTGGTATTTTTATGAATTTTATCGTGTACATATCTTGAATTTGATACTCCAGGATTCAAAGTTTTTTATATTCCGAAAATTTTTGTAAGTTTAAGTTTTTTTTAATCTTTCACTAGGATAAAATATATATATTTCAGTTTTCATTTTTCACGTTGTCCTACATTCAGAATTAGAATTCTTTAAAAAAAAAAAAAATCTGTTTGAAGCCAAAATATTGTTGTTACCTTAAATTTAGTGAAATTAGTAATTCTGAGTTTTGCTTAACTTCTAAAATTATTTGTTAAGTGCTCTTATTTCAGGCAGTACATTTTTCAAAATTTCGACGTGTTTTTTTAAAATCCTTATTAATTTTAATTATTTTCTATTGATTACTTTTTCTTTTATCATTTTTATTTTTGTCATTTTTTTTTTTTTTTTAATAAATTGTATATTTAATATTTATTTTTGACGTTTATTACTGTTCTTTACATTAGATAACGCCAAATATTTCCTATATTTTAACAGTGTTTGAACTCTGTAAAAAACAAAGAATTTGATGACCGAGTTTAATGTGTACAATTATGTTGTATCTTACACTGAAAAACCGATTTAGTTCACTTAAATATATTTCCAGTTCAGACAAACAAATTTTATTACAAATTTATTGATGTACACCAAATTGATTTTTCAGTGTTTGTTTTTCTCCATTCATCTGATTACAACGTTTGCCATCGACTTGCAATGAATCGAAGACTGCATAATCAATTTTTTAATGCCGAAAAACTCTTAAAGTTATGACCCTGGCGCAGTGATATTTCGATAACTGTTAAAAGCAATCAGTCGCGTTGATAAAAAGCAAGAAAGTATTGGGCACTTGCTCATATTACTTTTTTATATGACGCGTATGATTTCACTTTAAAAGCGACGATTTATCTACAATTCCCTGTGAGGATCATCCGGGTTTTGCGTACAGTGAGAGTAATCGCGTCTCGATTCTTTCCAGGCATTGCCTTTCTGCCCCGCAGCGTTGCTCGGGAAGTCCGGGCCCCTTTCTCCCCTCTTGGGCTCGATGAGTCTTACGCGCATTACGCATTCGCGGTATCGTCACTTTTACTTACATTTTTTCGGGACTTTTTGTTGAGCGTATTTTCCTGCAAATTGCATGTACTTTTCCTAGGTAATTTTCGCGGTTGGAAAATTATAATTCGTCCAGTTGATTCAAGTTGGATCTATTATTTTCATAATCCGATAAAAAGTTTATTTTTTTTATTGCCACATGTTCATTATTCTTCATAAATCAATAACTTGGCCGAAAAGTTTTCGATTTTTATTATGTTTACATAAATTTCATTACTATCGTAATTTTTAGAAGGAAATCAAAAATTTAGATTTACATCAGTTTTTTTCAAATAAATGAAATTCAAGATGCAATGACCATCATGATAAAATTGTTAAATATTCTTCAATTTCAAGAATACAACATTAAAAAATTATTTTATTTTCCTCCATCGAATGGATCAATGAACAAGAAAGCCCATTTTCATAAAACTCGTTACAAACTGCGTCCTAGGAAATGCCCAATCCTTTTATGGAAAACGCCATTCACTTAACCCAACGAAGATTAGAATAACACGCGCGAAAAAATCTTTCTCTCGCCGACAATCCCAATTACTATATGTGCGCTGTAGGAAGAATCTCGGGAACTCGCACAACGCACGTGGAATTTGTCAATCGAAGCAACATGTTAATCTACGATCTTTGACGTAACGCGCCTTATGCGCTTTCACGGCGCAAAGTATTCAATTTGTCGCTTCTTCGCGGGCCACGTAACAGCAACAGCAAGCAACAGTCGCGTTAAGGACGAACGGGGGAAACGGACCTCGAGGTCAAGACTGAGATTATTACGGCGTCCTTTAAAGGGCGAAGTTGCGCAACCCGCGGCAGGAAATCCGCACATCGAAACAAATGGCCGAATAAACGACGCCATTATCTTCGATGGCACGAAAACGAAACGAGCCAAAAAAAATATAGTAGTTTTCACCATATTTATAGCTGTTTCATATGCATTTCTCATAATGTAGCGACGTTACAGCTGCGAGCAATACGCTCATTTTACCCCTGCCTTATGGAAAAAAACTATTTGAAACTATTGGAGACTATTGGTTACTAGTTTCCAATAGTTTTTTCATCCTACACTCTCTCATCCCTTATGAAAAAAAATATTGGAAACTATTGGTAACTGTTTATCAATAGTTTTTTCATCCTATAGTTTTCAGTAGTTACAACTAGTTTCTAATAGGTACTAATAGTTTACAATAGTTACCAATAGTTTTTATAGTTACTAATAGTATACTATTAGTTTGACTCAGCCAAACCCTTATAGAAAAAACTATTGAAAACTATTGGTAACTATTTATTAATAGTTTTTTCATCCTATAGTTTTCAGTAGTTACTACTAGTTTCTAATAGGTACAAATAGTTTCCAATAGTTTTTATAGTTACAATAGTATACTATTAGTTTGACTTAGCCAAATAGTTTAATACTCATCGTTTACATTCCCAAATTGTATTTTGACTTATGTAATTTAACAGTAGGTATGATATGTAAAAGTTAGCAATGCTGCGAATTTTATGTAGTCTACAATTGTCCAAAAAAAAAGTTCTCCAATAATTTGTGTGAATGATAAATATGTGTATGAAAAATACATGACGATGTATTTACAATTTTGGATTATTCCAACTGGACCTTCCTAATTCAGTTATTTAGAAACTATCAAAAGGGCAGTATATTATATTGGAAAAGAAACTATTGGAACTATGACAATTATGTGAACTATTGAAGGGAAATCATTGGAACTATCAGAACTTTCAAAACTATGAGAAGAGAAATTATTAACATAATGAAATAAATTATAAACTAGAGGAAGGTATGCTATAATTGAGACTAACTTACTATGTGAAATTATAAAAGAGCAATATATTGAAACTATGAAAACTATTGGCAGGAAAATTATTGAAACTATAGAAACTATGGAAACTACTGAAAGATGAGCTATTGGAACTATGGAAACTATTGAAGGAGAAATTGTTGATAGTATTCAAACTATTGAGAGTATTAGCATGGATGTAATGGGAACTATTGAAACTATAAAAACTATTGATAAGAAAATTATTGAAACTATAAAATCTATGTAAACTACTGAAAGATAACTATTGGAACTATGGAAACAACTGAAAGAGAAGTTATTCGTACTATTGAAACTATTGGCATGGACATTATAGGAACTATTGAAACTGTGAAAACCATTGGTAGAAAAATTATTGAAACTAATATAGAAACTATGGAAACTACTGAAATATGAACTATTGGAACGATAGAAACTATTGAAAGAGAAATTATTGATACTATTGAAACTATTGAAATTATTGCCATATGGATATTGTAGGAAGTATTGAAACTATAGAAAAGTATACGAAAGGAAATTATTTACACTAAAACTATTGAAATAATTCAGTAGTTTCCTTATAGTTTTCAATGGTTTTTTATAGTTTCCAATAGTTTACAATAGTTTTTTTTCATAAGGGCAGTTTGAATTAGTGAAATTTTTACTAATTCAATTAGTAGGTGTATGGATTCACCATCGAATTAGTGGAATTCCACAAGTTAGCTAAAGAAATAGTCAAATTCTACTACATGCATTATTGATTTATAAAATTACTTTTCACATAGTGAAATTTTTGAAACAACTAAACAGTAAGTGATATTATTACTTATGTGATTAAATAACATATTCACTAACCACATT
Source organism: Platygaster orseoliae (assembly GCA_030522825.1). Taxonomy (NCBI): domain Eukaryota; kingdom Metazoa; phylum Arthropoda; class Insecta; order Hymenoptera; family Platygastridae; genus Platygaster; species Platygaster orseoliae. The sequence continues at coordinate 14,558 of JAPYZL010043471.1, forward strand.
AGTAGTTTCAAATTTTACGATTCAATTAGTAGAACTTTATAAGTGATTAATGAATTAATAGGGTCTTAATTTTTCAAAAAGTAATATAATGGTAAAAAAATGGTAAAAAGTAAAAATGTTACCTATAGTTGTATAAAAAACATTTTTTTCCCATGCATCCACAAAAAAGGCCACTTTTTTTGCATGGGATGTGGGAACAAAATCCACTTTTTGGGGTACTCACGAATGAGCGGGAGAAATCATTCTTCCCTAGGGAAATATTAATAAATTACTGATACGAGGTAAGAAAAGAAAAAAAAAACACAGATATGAAGGAAGAATAATTGTCACGGAGGATTTTTACGTATTTACCACCGCAAACTTAATGTGTTCTTAGAAACATGCGCGCAG
>JAPYZL010043477.1:0-10391 GCA_030522825.1 Platygaster orseoliae
ATTACTCTATCGAACGCGTATATTGCTGATGAAAATGAAAAAGGCAAGTTTGAGAGGAGCTTCGTACAGTTGCATATTTTTTAACAAAAAATACACCAAGAATGGCTTGAAAAATTAATGGTTTTTGTTAAGAAAAACCCTTAGAAATCCAAAACGGTTTTATTTCGAAACTTGTAACTTTATTACCAATGATTTTTATAAAAAATCTCCAAATCTTTATAAAAAAACCCCGTTTTTTATAAATTGATTTTATAGAAACTTTTACAAAAATGACAGTTTTTTAGGCCTCGCAAAATTTTTGCAAGAATTAATTCAAACTTTCTTTGAAATTAAACTTAAAAAAATTTTACATAAGAAACATTTCTATAATTAAAAACTTTTAAATTTTACTTGAAACAATTTTTAGTATACATACCTACATATCAGATTAAAAAATAGTTTTTGAGAATGTTGAGTAATTACAATTATTATGTTTAAGAATCTTTAATTTTTGTACTAATATGTATATATAGTTATATAATACTAGTTTTATTTTCGAAGCATATTTTTTAAGATTTGCATTAAGTACATGTATATAACTGTATAATACTTCGAGAAACTAAATGTACAAGCAATTCAAAATGCGAGAAAATAAATTAATTTCCAGTAAAAATTTGACCGTCGATAGTCGACTTTATTGTCGACGTTCAAAAACTTTGACTGTTAACGATAAATTTGGCTATCGACGCTCAAAATTTAACCGTCAACGATCAAAATTTGACTGTTGGCGTTCAATTTGACCGTCAACGCCCAAAATTTGTACGTCCACGCTCAAAATTTGACCGTAGGCGGTGAATTTGATCGTAAAACGATCAAATTTAACCGTCAACGTTCAAAACGAACGTAAAACGATCAAATTTGATCGAAAACGCTCAAAATTTGACCGATTTTTTCGTAAGGGATGACTGAGTTTTGTGTATAGAATGAACTTCATGAGGAAAAATCTAAAAATTTTGTTAGAGTATCTTTAATAAAATTATCATAACTTTAATCACACAATCAACTTAAACGCAGATTTAATCTTGGAAAAAAATTCAACTTTATTATCCATTCAATTCAGAAAAAAATACTTAATACTTACGACCACTGAACCAGGTGGCACAGATCGAAAAACTTGAACGATTTCAACAAGTTTGTGCTTAAATTCACTGATTTTCGCTTTATCCATCGCTTCGACAACTTCATCCCCAAAAACTTTGAGTCCAGGCAAATCTTTGTTCAACTCGTAGGGACATCCTGCGCACCAATCCTTTTTTTCAGACTTGTCAGCCTTTTCAACCTTTTCCGAAACAACATCTTCCGAATTTTTCCGTGTTTGAACTTTCGAATTTTCTTTGTCTAGAAAAATATCAAGTGCATAAAATTTTTACAAAGCTCTGGCCCACACAAATCTGAAGTTCTCAAGGAAAAACAAGGACTGAAATCTTTAGAAATATTTTTAGATTTTTTATTTTTTCCTGTGGGAAACCATTATTTAGAATTTTTAGAAACCTTGATTCTTTGATTGCTCTCTTTATTAATGTGTAAATTAAACAGTCGTTATATGATTAAAAGGAGCTAATTTTTTTTCATACAATTAATATCTCAACCTCCATCAGGTAATCATCAAGATCAAGATTAAAAAAAATTTATAAACACAAACATTATATAGTGCACTTATAATAATGTGTGATGGAAAAATAATTTATCCATTAGAGGTTGAAAAAATCTCAGTTGAAAATGTTAATGAATAACTAACTTGAAATATCGTCATATTAAAAACCACTATTTTCAAAAGACACTGAAAGCTAAAAATTGAACTTCATTGTTTAAACTATTAAATCACCTCAAAACATACTCAAATTTTTGTCATAAATAGAATTCAAATTTTTCGTATTATTTTGGAAAAATTACTTTCAAAGTGATTAATTTTTTCATCTAAAATTTATACATTCTTTTCATGAAACTCATGTCCTGCATATATACTATAATTTAATGAAACACTGACCCAACTGAATTAATTTAATATAATTTTTACATTCTTTTAATCTTTTTTGATCGAATTTACTTTAATCAAATAATTTTAATCATCCTTATTTCTTTTAAGAATGTTAGTATTCTATTTATTGTAGATTTTATCAATAATTTGAACATTGTTTTTGTTGAAAAAAGCTTTATTTGATGTTTCGGTTTTCTTGTATTTTTATTTATTTCACCAACATGCGAAAATGCCCAAATTACTACAATTTAGTTTTTAATTTTAATTTTTAATACAAAAACAATATTAATTGTATTCAACATATGACAATCATGAATCATTAATTATATACTGATAATAAACTATACTTGCCATATTCTAAAGATAAATTACTAAATTTTTAATTTAAAGAACAAAAATTTGATTTCAAAAAATTGTAATAAAATAAAAAATCGCTCTCAGAAGTTGTAGTAAATTAGCTGAGATAATTATTTAGTTTTTTTTTCAATCGCACATTATTTTAAGTGCATTAAATAATGTTTGTGTTGCTAATTCATTTTTATATATTGTTTTGTAATGTTTTGTTGAATAAAATAAAATCAGCTTCTAGTGATCATGTAATGACTTTCTTTCATCTACAAATCATTTGAAAAATTAAATTTTCACTTATTGGAGAACTTGGGTTTTTTTCAAATTTCAGTTCCTGGGTTTTCTTTCTTCTCAATAATTTAAATTATAACTTAATATTTGTGTTTTTTCTTACAGAGTTGTTGCTACTCTGAAGAACCCAAAGTTTTCAAGTTATAATAATGATACGTTTTTAAAATGATAAATTTCTAACATTCATACGTTCTTAAATTTCTAGTGAAATTCAAAGCTTGCAATGGTTAATCATTGTGACTAATACCACAGAGTACTAGAGTTCTTCAAGGTTCTTGCTAGCTTGGGAAACAGGAAATTGTAAGGAAAATAATGAACTCTCGTGGACAATCAGAGATTTTCAAAACTTTTTTCTTTGTTTATATAAAGCACGTAGAATTAAATTATAATGCATTTGCGCTTGCGTTTTTACAGTTCATAAACAAATTTTATAAATTTTGATTGTGACTAATAAATTCATATTTTATTTGGGTTATTGCAACTTTGAAAAAAATTCAAAAGGAAACATGTAAAATCTTTCGGAAATTTCGTTTTAATTCTGGATAACTGAATAAAATTATTAGTGAAATAAAAAAAAAGAAAAGTGAATTTCGAAATGTCAGTGAATTTCCAAATTTAAAAAATTGCAACAACTCCTTATTTCTGCCAAAATTTTCAGGCAATCAGAAATAGTTCCATCAAATTGAAATCACCCAAGTTTCTCCAGAATTGTTCCATAAATGAACTTGTTTTTTTTGGAACTTCGTGAAAGTCATATTAAAATACACAATTTTGAATCAAATAAAATGAAAAAAAAAACGAACCACGTGATCGGTCTATGTCGATTATTCGAAATTCACGTGGACACTCGATAGATCGGCCTTGTTCAATTTCGCAATTTATTTCAAGGTCCAAAGTCAGCCGGTAAATATTTCGTGATTCGTCACTCTAGAAGTACATAACAATAAAATTTATGAATTTGCAATGATGCAATGATTTCTGTGATGTGCACGTTTGCTATGGATTATTTCCGCGAAAATGGATCGATAGGATATTCAATATTTTGCATGGCTTATAAAATGTTATTTAACATTTCATAATTTCATATGAAGAATTTAAATTCTGTGTGAATTTCATGTCACTGAAATTCCGAACGTTTAAAAATAAACGAAAAATAAAAAAAATTGTTCTATCATTGCTATTGACAGAATTAATTCATAATTATTGATATCTTACAAATATTATTTAACGTTTCTCATTTTTTTTTAATTTTAATCATGGGTGAAAATGAAAATTAATTTTTTTCGTTTTTCTTTACTTCATAAACGTTTGGAACTTCAGGCACATTGAATTTCACATTCCAAGTTCTCAATTCAAAAAACTAAATATTTCTAGAACCATTGCAGTACGCATTTATGAATTAGTTAATTCACAGATTTTGATTATGAAGTTCTTATTTTTAAAAATTAAAAAATTATATGATTTGTAAAATTTAAATCAATTTTAGAAATGTTTCATTCTGTGGGCTAATATTCAGTCTTAAGTTATTGAATTTCCAAGTCTTAGGTACTAAATTTTTTATTATTCAAAAATTTTTATTTATCAAACTGTAATGTATTCATTTTAAATATTAGAAATACGAAATTCAAAAGCCAAAAAATATAATTTTTTAGATTTTCGTGAGAATTATTGTCAAACTTAGGATAGAGCACTTTGATTTGCAATACGAACTAATTTTTCAGTTTCGAAGTGTGACTTTCCAAATTTCTGCATTGTAGTTTATAAATTCTTCGTTTTTCAATTTTTATAAATTAAAGAGCTTTTCGAATTCTTTAAATTATATGTCAAAGATATTCAAATTCGTCAATTTTTAAACTTGAATATGGCTAACGTAGAAAAAGTATAAAAAATCTAAAATCCTTATCTTTACTGTGAAACTTGACTAATTAAGGAGTTTAAAATTTTCTGTTGGCAATACTTTGATTTTGAAAATAAAATTTGAACTATTTCAAACTTCAGTGTGTAACTCTCGAAATTTAAAAACTTTTACACATCGTCTTACACTTAATTTATGAGTATACTTAGTTTGAAAGTTTAAACTTATTATTTGTAACTAGAATTCTGTATATCTACAATTTTTTTGAGTTTGAATAAGGACATACTGAATTGAAATAATTTTTATGATTTTCAACCATATTTTCCCAGATTCCGAATTCATACCAATTCAATTCTAAGTTTCTTATACTTTCAAGTTAGATTTTTCTAGTTTATAAACTAAAAAATATTCAATATATTCGACATCGAAATTTTAAGTTAAAAAAAATTCTTTTCATATAAAAAGTTTATTAATTCTGGAACTACTTAATTAAAACTATACAAAAAAAATGTGCAATCTCAAAATACTCTGTTTTTCTTTATCATTACTTCCAAAATAGAACTCGAAATTGGTTAAAACAAGTTTTCATACTACTTCAAATTTTTGAATTTGAAAAATACTCAATTCTAGTTCATCGAATCTTTAGATAGAAACTAGTTAAAAATTCAAGTATAAGTAACTCATTTCAGAAAATTAAAATAAAACCCTGAGAAAAGCTAGAAACTTTAGATAATTTAAAAGTAAAAAAAAAGATAAGGCGAATTCGATTTTATAAAATTTATTACTTATCAAAACTCAAAATATTCATTTTTGCTACTAATTCTTATCAATTTGAAAACTTTATAAGAATTCTATTTCGTTTAAGGTTTTCGAAAGCATCAAAATAATTACAAAATTTCAATTCTACCCAGTTTTCATACAAACTTATCCGGTATCAATTCCAAACTTATTTCCCAACATCGCGAAAAACCTCTCATATTTTCAAATCACGTTGAATATTTTTATTTCAATTGTACTTTGCTTTGTAAGATTGCTCTATTATCAATCCCATTGAACAAATCGCTCCAGCCAAACAAAGAACAAAAAAAACCTTACATAAGGTTCCAACGAAAATTCGCTTTGTACAAGAATACTAAAATCAACATTTGTTTTCATTTTCGCATCATTTCTCAATTATGGAATCGAGTAGAAGTCAAACGATGATTTCCATAATCGCGATAATACCTGAATCAGCTGCGCATTCGTGATTCTGCCGTCCCTGTAATGCGTCGGAGATTCAGCTCGTAGAATTTCCATTGCCTCCTCCAACATATCATTTGGTACATTTTTAGGTGTGACGAAAACAATGAGGAAAGAAAGCAAAAACGTTCTATAAAACACACGATTCGGGAAGAGCATTGTCATGTATTTTTGCAATTACAGTGATCACTCAATCACTTGTTGACGGTGCTTGATTCGCGAACGCAAGTACATGTATTAAGTACATATAAACTCGTATAGAAACTGGAGCTCGATACTCATGCACACAGACGCTAGTGGTGGATATGAAAAGGGGCAGGGGGGGGGTTACTCTCTGCTATATTGGCTTTTTGCTATCGTATGTGATTGCTTTAATGATATGCTATATGTATTCCGAAAAATTGAAGAATGTAGATCAGAAAAAAACTTTTCCGAAAATTTAACGTAGGATAGATTTCTTCCAGTGTCATGCTTGAAAATGGGTCTTCAAAGTCAGTTGGACCTCCCACAGCTTGAATTTTTGAATTTCACTGGTGAAAGTTAATGAATTCGTTGAGTTTCATCATTTACCTTGATACACTTTTTTGAGAAAATCTCAGGTTTTAAAAACATTTTTGTTTCAGAAGAAATGGAATGGTTATTTTGATATGTATTACATGGAAAATTCGGTTTTCGTTTATGTGCCTTACGTTTAAACTTTTGCGGAGGATTTTGAATTGGAAATTTTCTTTTTCTTAAACTACTTCGCGTGATTATTTCAAATTTCAGGAATGTCTTTTTCTAAATTTGGAGTCCAGCATTTTTTATAACGGAAAAAAAGAGAAATTATTATTTATGAATAAAAATTCACTTACAGTTAAAGAAAAAACAACTTGTTGATTCAAATGTAAACATTTTTTTATTTCACATACATAAATTTATATTTTGATTCGCTACATGAACTTAGTGAAATTTGTTCGAGGTTTCTATTATCGAAATGTTTCTTAATTGCGATGTTAGGCATCGTATAATTTTAATTTCTGTGATTGAATCTTTAGAATACCAAGTTTTATAGATTACTGACATTCTATACAATTCAGTAGTTTTAGATTTCTTGTATTTTAGAGTTTTTTGGTACTGTTAGTATTTTTTATATTTTTGTCATTTATTTGTCATTTGTCATTATTTATATTTTGTCACATTATTAAATGGATTTCGATTAATGATAATTAATTAATTGAATAAATGATAATTAATAAATAAATGATAGTTTCAATCAATAAATTAGATGGATTTCGAGGTATTTTTGTTTTACAATATATTTTTCTGCCATTTAATTCCTTACAAGCCAAACAATTATGGAATTTCGTTATTATTACTATAAATATTATTGTAAATTTTTCTAAATTTTCAGTTCAACATTTTTCGTAACGGAAAAAATGATAAATTCTCATTCATGAGTAAAAATTCACTTTAAATTGAAGAATAAAAAACTTGTTGATTTATATGCAAAAAATTTTTTTATTTCACGTATATAAATGTTTAAAAAATTACTGATATTTTGAGTCACTGCATTAACTTAGCAAAATTTGTTCAAGAATTCTACCATCGAAATGTTTCTTAATTGTGATGTTAGACATCGTATAATTTTAAGGATTTCTGTGATTGAAGCTGTAGAATACAAAGTTTTATAGATTATTGACATTCTATGCAATTCAGTAGTTTCAGATTTCTTGTATTTTATAGTTTTTTGGTACTGTTAGTATTTTTTATATTTTTTTCGGTATTTACCTACATAATTGAATGAATTTCGTGGTATTTTTATGTTTTATAATATATTTTTCTAGCATTCAATCCCTTACGAGCCAAAGATTTATAAATTGTTAGTAACTTTATAAATATTGAGTATTTATACAGTTTTTGTATTTTTCTAGTATTTATTACAGATTTCCAAAATATGATGCTCTAAACTTAAAAATTTTATGTATATTTTCAGTAATTTTTTTTATTTTTCAGAAAAAATTACCTTTACAAGATTTCGCGAATTGTTCAGTATTTGAAAAATTTTCAAGTATTTTTAATGATTTTTCTAGCAGTTTTTACGAAAGAAATAAGAATCTTGAAAATGTGAATGAGGCCTATTACTAAAATGAACTTATACCAAGTTTTAACTCAATAATTATTATATTTGAAAGTTTTTAATATTCATAGCATTTTTCATACAAAAATGTATAAAATCATTCCATTTTCCCCATTTCCTTCCTAAATGCTTTTCAAATCTTCGTGGAAAATCTTTTCCAAGAGTTATTCAGTATTATTCAAAATTTAAAAATCCAGAAAAACAGTCGATGAACCATGAACTTAAGAACCATGAAATTCCACGCCAGTATCAAAGTATACACTCCAAGAACTCTGTACTTGAAAATTGAGAATACTCATTAACACGAATGAGTACATTGTAAATAATAAGACCAAAAACAAGATTGTCTTTTTATAAAATAACAATTTTTATTCGAATTTCGTCTATTATATATACACACTTATAAATTCAACATAAACAGGCCACAGCGCACGTTACCAAAAGATCAACGTCCATACGTCTCGAATTGTACATACAGGGATACAAAACTTTTTGCTTCATGCAAAATTCCATGAGTTCATAGTGGTACGAGTGCACAATATTATCGTTTCCCGATACAATAACTGAATTCGGATTATTGGGAAAAAAGAAAATTAAAAAATTTGCTGATAATTTTCTTCGAAAATTTAAAACCGATCGAGTAAAATGAAAAAGCTCGTCAATAACCTGAGAAACGAAAGAAACAATGGAATGAGGTTTGTGCTGATTCGGTGATTTTCACCATTTTATATTGTCTCTGTACTCCTCGTTGACGCTGATTCTTTTGATGGTCTCATAACCGACGATTATGGAAAAGCTGAAAAAGGCCGATTGTACAAGTCGAGCTGAAAGTCCTTTGGTAAATATTTTCATGCCTTCTTCGGTCCAGAGGGCCCTGAAAGCATTGCGCATGCTGTCTAGACGCTGCACTTGCAGCCTGGCTCGCACCACGTCCAAGGGGTTCGTGATGATCGTAGTTGTGAAGCCCCCGAAAGTTCCTGCCACTGCTTGGATGAACAAGTGGGACACCCAACTTGGTAGAACTCTTATCAATTCGTCTGTGAAACAGTGCAACATGGAAAAAGCACTCCAGCGAGTTTGGAGAATACTTTTAGAATTTTCATGTCTTTCATGATTTAATTTTTAAAATTAATATCATTGATAACATAATAAATTAGTTAAGTTAATAATATAAATTCAAAGTTTAGAACAATTGTGGTTTTGATATTTTAGATGCGAAATTTGGAAATTGTAAATATTTTGCATAAAAAACCAATTCATAGCAATTAAGTAGTATTGATAAATGAGGAAAGTGAAAATAGTTATATAGATGAAACCAATGAAGTATAAAAATTTTAGATTGAAAAATATTTTTTACCTCGATATTTTCGATCAGGAATTTTCAAAATAAATTTTTTTAAATAAATGTCAAATTTAAATCAGTAAATAAAACTGCATTCTTTAACAGTTATAATTAGAAAAAAGATATTATTTTTATTATATTAAAGTTCAGGATAGAAATTTCTAATAAAATTTGCGAATTATTTTAAAACAGCACATTTTTGTTTGAATGAATAAAAAAACGAATAAAAAACTTTTTTCAATAATGATGTGTGATTTACACATTTAATTTATAAAAATCATTTAACTGATGCCATTAAGTAATTTTCGTCTCTTTCATGATTTTGTTTTCAAAGTTAATATTATTGATAATATAACAAATTATTAATAATAATAATTTTAATTGAAAGTTCAGAAAATTGGTGGTTTTGAAATTTTAAATGTGAAATTTGGAAAATCGTGAATATTTTGCCTTAAAAAACCAATTCACTGCAATGAAGTAGTATCGATAAATAAGTAATGTACAATAAGTTGAAATAAATTGAAAAAGAAACAAATGAAAAATAGTTATGTAGATGAAACCAATGAAGTATAAAAATTTTAGAAAATAATTTTTACCTCGATATTTTGGGTGAGGAATTTTCAAAACTAAATTTTTTTAATAAATGACAAATTTGCATCAGTAAATAAAACTGCATTCTTAAGCAGTTATAATTGGAAAAAAGATATTGTTTTTATAAGATCAAAATTCAGGATAGAAACTTCCTGAAAAACGTGCGAATTATTTTTATATGCATGAAAATAATTTGCAATATTTAAATCTGTTTCATAATTTGTGCGTCTCAAGTCAAAAAAAAATCGATTTCAGTTACAATATTTAGTAGTAACATTTTCATGAATTCTGAAACTAGTAATATAAAATGGTTATTTTTCAATCTGTAAATAAATCTATGAATTGTAAAATTAACATCTCTGACTACAAATTGAATATTTTTTATATTGTGAGCACTCGTTTTGGACATAAATTAAATAGAAAAATAATTTTTGTAGAATAATTATCAAACAACAATGTTTATTATTCGATAAAAGAACAATAACTATATAAAATATATTTTTCACAACTCGAACATCGAAAACTCGATTTTCCACGTCTGCCAAAGATGGCGTAACTGAGCGATTTCAGGTTGCTTCATTTACTCCAC
>JAPYZL010043506.1:0-10602 GCA_030522825.1 Platygaster orseoliae
ATAATCGAGCGTTTAGAAATAAAACGAAATCGCGTTGATTCAATGCGGTTTTTATTTTAAACGATCGCCGTTCAGTATAAGAACGATTTTTTTCTCAGTGTATCATGAATATTTGGAAAGAATATGATAATGGGCACAATCTTCAAAATAACTCATATTTTTTAACATCATACAAACTTCGAAATAATTCAATTTTTTATGTTAAATCATTAATCTCTTGTAACAAAAACTCCTACACGTTCAGTGCATGTAGAAATTTCAGAATTTATTCGAATTTCATTTAAGTTCAGAATTTTCGAAATGTAAATTTTCCAAAAATTTCAGCATTTTTGGAGGAAGGACTTTCGAAAAATTTAGCAATCCCAAGAATTTAGTAGTTTAAAAAAGTTCAGGAATGTGCAAAAATTGGAGAATCCCGGAAAGTCCGGAAAATCCCGAAAATTTCATGGACTCATAAAAACGTTTATCATCCATGTTTTGTAAAATTATATGATAAAGAACAACCTTTCCCTTTGCTTGTGTCACAATTCCTACTCACTCAATTACATCACGTTCCACCATTGCATATTTCTCTCATAATCAGCCAAAACTCCACTGAAATTCCACTCATTTTCCAGGATTTTCCCCAGTTTTTACAGAACCATAAAAACCCTGTTACGTTTACAACTCCTAGAAACTTAAAAAGAACGGCCCAGGCTAAAAATAATTAGAGGTGCCCGTTAATTACAGATTTCTCCAACTGGTGTCATTAAATATAAAAGTACGTCTCGGCGATTTTAGTGGATGCAAAATACAGCGGGAGCGTAAAAAGAGTCCATCCGGTGCATCGTCGTTATGAATAAATTAACTGGGTGTGTGGTATTTACGGGCACCTCTTGCCATGCAAAGTATAACTTTTCGATCAATGAACGTGGCATTTGCGAAAGATATAAATTACTTTGTACGTTTTGCCCGGGGTTATTCGATTCCGAAAATAAGAAAATAACTTAATACGCGTGGTGTAAGTGCGCACGGGCACCTCGAGACAATCGCGAAATTGTGCTAAGCACAAGCAATCATTTCAGCGTTATATCACCTATCGACTTAAGTATTAGGCGGCGCGCCGCGTAATGATGTATCTAAGGCGCAACGTAAGGGCGCCGACTTTGTGCAACAGAAACGTCCGATTACACGCTATTGGGAACTAATTTGAATCAATTTACTTTCGGTTGTTTCAACGTTCAGTTTCTTTTCTTCCAATTTTAATGAAGTCCGCCGAAATCGCAGGTGTTATAGATGCCAATTAAGGAGGCTGCCCTGTTTCTATACCTGCGAAACACCTGAGTAACTATCAGAATGAAGTTTGCAGCAAATATGAATTTTTAGGGTTAAGGGAAATAGGTTTTCAGTCATTTTTTTTGAAAATCGTTTTTCCAACAATGCGCATTTTTGGAATGATCTATAACTCTTTATAACGAGACGCTATTAAAGACTTTTTTCTAGATGTAGATTTCAGGAAATTTCAAATCTTTAAAGTTACGTTCAGATATATTGAATCTCAGAATTTAAATTCCTCCAACCTTTGACTCTTGAAAGTAAAATATCTGACTTGTCGCTGTAGAAAATTCTATAGTTCTAAATTCTACTATGTACGTTTACAAATCTGACATTTTCAGTTGTAAATGTTTATTAAATTTTAACTTCTGAATATTAAATAATAGAAATCTATACTGTAGATTATAAAATTCAAGGATTTGGATTTATACAGTATAAAATTATAGAGCTAAAACGTGTAAAATATAATTATTTGTAGAATTCTAAATTTTACAAAGCAGTGGTTATACATTCTGCAGGGTATTATTCTGGAATGATGTGTTTTAGAATAAGAATAAACGCCATCTTTTATTGAAAATTTTTATACTTAACAATCTAAAGCTCTAGAATTGAAAATTCCAGATTCTAAAAGTTATAAAAGAGAATCAAAGAAAATCTTCAATTATGGAATTGAGAACTTTAAATCTTCGATTTTAAAGTATAGAATTCTAAAGGCTAATGCCTTATAATGTGTCATGCCTAATTTGTTAATAATTAAATAGACGATTCAGAGTTTATGATCGTAGAATATAGATTTCCAGGTATCCCAATTCTATGGTATTCAATTTCGAAATATATAATCTAAAAATTGTAAATTTTCAAATTTTCGATTTCAGAGCGTGTATTGTGTACTTGACTTTGAACTTCACGATAGAGAAATGAAGAATTTATTATTCTATACAAAAGAGGATTCAAATTTAAAAAAATACGGCGTGGAATTAAAAAATTCTTATACTTAGAAATTAAAAATATAATTTTATAGAATCATAATATTGTAAACAGTAGATTTTCAAATTTCAGAAAAAAATACTGTAGAATATTTTAAGTAAATATTTTTACAATTAAAGAAAACAGAGATTCCAAATTCTGGTAGAAAGTATTTTAGAATCGGGTGTTAGAATAACAATAAATGCATTTTTGGATGGAGACTTTTTAGATCATACCATAAAGTATGATGGAATTCAAAATACAGACTATTAAAAACTATAAAAAAGAAATTCTGAATTATAGAATAGTAATATATAGATTTTTGATTTTTCAGTTAAAAATTCTAGAGATTCATACTTTTTAATGCATAATTTCTAAATTCTTCATATTACAACAGGTAATTCAGGTTTTCTTATTCCAAAATATAGGTTTCAGGAAATCACAGCTCTTTGTTATTGAATTTAAGAATATTGAATATTAAAAATTTCAATCCCTGCATTTTTGATTTTTGAGTGTGAAATAGACTTGTGACTTCAATTCATCATTTTAAGATACAGGGTTCAAGATTTGAAAATTTCTCTGTCTAAATGAAACGGTGTAAGCTTTCGAAATTATGATACCTTAAATTACGGGGCTGTCCACATATTACGTCATCCTTCTTAGGGGGGGAGGGGGTATTGAGTTTGATGACGCATGTTGACGTAAGGGGGGGGTCCAAAGATGATGACGTGATCATAAAAATAGAATTTTTAATCAAAAAATTAGTAACACTTTTCTTCAATTTCGCGCCAGTACTTTTGATTTGATGACGTCAATACTAGGGAGGGGGGGTCTACGGAACGATGATGGTTGATGACATGGGGGGGGGAGGGGGTCAAAAATAGGTAAAAAATTGATGACGTAATATGTGGACAGCCCCTTATACATTTGATTATATTATATCGTAAACTTTTAAGTACTCGATTTTCAAATTAAAAAATCTATTTTGTAAACTACATGAATCAAGGATCACAGTAGTGTTTTACAATATAATATCTATGAAGTTTTACAGTAGAGAATGTTAGAGCAAGAGAATGTGTAAAATAATTCTGGAGTTATAAATCCTAGAAAAAGAAAGAGCTAAATTTTACAAAAATTATTCTGAAACTTTATACGAGCCCACGAATATTACATTTATTGTGACTTTTTTGAATTAAGAACTATGCAATTCTGTAATACAAAAAGAAGAATTGAAAATTATAAACTCGTAAATTTTATTGAGAGAATTTAGAATCTTGAAATCTGGTATAAAGAATTTCAGAACTCTGTAAATTGCAGACCATAGAATCGCGGAATCATGAACCCATAGATTTCAAAATTCTAGAAATCAATGCTACAATTATGAAATTTGAGGATTAGGATTTTAATATTATCAAATCTTAGAGCTTTAGAATACGAAAAATATCTGTGGAATTCGAAATTCTAGAAAATAGAGACTTTTAATTCATCAAAATTTTAAATTAGAACTGTTAGCCCCTGAATATTGATTCAACTCAGATTCATGATATTCACTAATTCCTAAAAGTAGAATAAAATATTCCAGACCTATAAACTTTACAACAGAGAATAATAGAATATCCTGAACTCTCAAATAGAGAATTTCAGAAATCTATAAAATCCAGAGCGTACAGAATCACATAATCACAAATTCCAATCGTAAAAAAATTCAGTTCTATACAACACCACTTCCCTTATGCGCCACCACTACCCTTACATCCATTATTCCTTAAAATCCCACGGTCGTGAAATTCACCGTCCATAGTCGCGGTTTTTCGGTTGTGCGATAAAAATGTTTGAAGGTCCCATGGACACTCGTTCGGCTCCTTTTTTATTTCGCCCCCGTACGTGGGCGCGATAATACTTTAACAAGTAGAAGAGATAGATGAAGCGTGCAGAATGATTCCGCCGCGCATCTCCCTGTTGGCACGAGTCGGGGTAGTTGCATTTTACAACCCCCTTCGTCGCGCAGTTACCAATTCTTCACGGAGATCACCTTTTGACTCCGCGAAAGACCATAAATCAGGGATCAAAAGTGGAGCCGTGTAATTTGCAGCAAAGTTTTGACCGTAAACAGTTTAATCTCTCGCAACCCTGAAATCGTTTATCAGTCAAAACAACCTATTCTCTACGGTTTCGTGAAATGTAATCGGGGATTTTCATGATCTAGTATGCTAAGTTGCTAGTAAGCGTGAAGAAACTGATAAGGGGATTGATAAAATTAATTTTCCGGGGTAGACGTTTTTTATAACGACCAAATCTGACCAAATCGATTTTTCAGGCAGATGGGAAACCACATAACCTGAATTTTTTTCTTGGAAAATATAGGTTTCATAGACGTATTGAAAAATTCTCAAATAAAAATGGATTATTCATAAATTTATAGATTTGAATATGTGCACGCAGAGAAATCTTTGGTTGCAGCCAATCAATAATTAATTTAATTTAAATTTTATTGGGTAGTAAAGAAATAACACTTACAAAAAATTTTCAGTAATAAATATTGTATGACTTCAAAATTGAAAAGACAAAATTATAACCTTATTAAATGTATATAATATATATAATATAAACATAATAGATAAATAAAATAAAAAAAGTGTATGTAATCGTTTTGTCATTTCCGTGTGAAAGTTGTATGACCTTAAACATTTATTTCATCAACGGGACAAAATGATAGCAATCACTGTTGAAATTAAAATACAATGGTGACCATCGTTTAATGCATCGATGGAGAAAAAAACTGAAATCCGAGAACCAGCCATCCTTCACATTTATTCCGATGACTTCATTTCATCCAACATTACTATTCGACCCTACCCACATCGAATCCCACATCCCCAAAAACAGTCGCCTTCCATAAATCACGAATAAATAGAAAAGCTATGTGAAAGAATATCAAAGTTTCCATATTTTCTGCTATTTCAAAGGAGTATCCAGTAAATGTAACGTCAAAGTTTGAAGTTTTTTTATTTGGTATGATAAAAAAAAATCTGATAATTCATGTCTGGCAAGTTTTGATCACAATCGTGTGCCTGCATATTTCCAATTGTAAATGCTGTATTATATTTCTCTTATTTATATTGATGTGCCTATTCTCTAAATTGTCCTACTTTTTCATATTTTCGTGTATTTGATTTAAACTTGAAAGTTTTGGTTACTTTTAACTTGTACGCAGAGAAAAGAATGGATGTCACATCCATGAAAATGGTTATTTTGGACAATCCTTTTAAAAAAGGATGTCACATCCATTTGAAAAGGCAACATAACATTTTCTTTGATTTTCAAAGCTGCAATTTTGCTAGACCCTTTTGATGGATGTGGCATCATTTTTTTAAGGTCTGTCCAAAATTATTAACCATTTTCATTGATGTGACATTCATTATTTTCTCTCAGTGTGAAAAGTAAGCCCTTGAATTAATAGAAAAATTGAACGTTCAAAAATTGAAAAATCCTGGAAAAAACCCGAGTTGAAATCCCAGTCCTTCTGTAATGCTCTTCCAACGCTCAGCCAAGCTGAGTTCTAAGCGATGATTTGAAGAGGGCACATGGAGTAGGTAAAGAGTGTTTGTTAAAATGATGGAAAAGAGTAAGTGATCTTTGAACCCTCTTCAGTGCTCTCGGAAGGCTACTTATGTCCAAATTCGCAATTTTTGAGCTTTCCGAGAGGAAAATGGAGGGTTCACCAGAACTCTCGATATCTCGCGTGAGCCTCTCTTAGTGCTCTTTATAGTCTCTGTGAGAGCTCCTTCCATCCTCACTGCTACCCTTCCACACCCTACAGTCACTCTCTAAATCATCACTCTGTGCTCCCTGAATCCTCGCCTCATGCTCTTTAAATCGGCGCTCTATGCTCTTTCAATCCTTGCTCTATGCTCTTAAAATCTTCGCCCTATACTCTTTGAATACTTGCGTTAAGCGCTTTAAATCTACGCTACAGCACAACCCCCTCCCCCTTTTGACTGGAATTAACTTTCATTTACTTTCGGAAAGTAAACGAAATTGTTGACGAAAGCAGTAGCAATTCTCACTAATTTCTCGTCAAAAAATGAACTTAAACATAAGGTCAATCATTCTTGATTATAATTATGCACAATACATTGGTAAATTTTTAAAGAATAACAATAAAAAATATTTTTTTAAGTTCTAAACAAAAAAAAAAAACAAAAACAAAAAACAAAACAAGATTTCTTAGGTTAGATTTTTTTTTTAATATCTGCACATTTTGGGTTACTTTTCTGACAATAAATTTTACTTGAAGTTTATCACTCTTAATATAATCTGAGCATAAAGCTAAATATTCTACTCTTGACATTTTTTACCTGCGAGAAGTAAACACTGTTGAAAATTACGTCTGTTAAGAATTATTATTATAAATTTAAGAAGAATTTTTTAGAGATGATTTTTACTAGAAAAATAGATAGTATTCTTAATAAATAGAAAGATACAAATTAGACAGAAATTAGAATTTCTTCTATAGGTGTCATTAAGGGTATGCGAAACCTACTGTAGTGCGACAGAGACAGAGAGAACGATAACTGGATGAGAGGAAGAGAGACACAATGAGAATAGCTTCCACATCGCCTTAATATGTGCTGCTGTACATGCATTGAGCACATTTTCTTGCTGTTGTATAAATGTACTACAGTTTTTTGACAAGATGGTGATTATAATTTTATAAAATATTATTTATTTATTAGTAATTTATTGCTTTTTATACAATTTAGCGATCGTTTGCTTGAAGCTATGAGATTCGTTAGGGGAGACCGGGGCTGGTTGGCCGAGTTTTGATTTCGGAATTTCTATACCTACTCTTTCTGGTTAAACTTTTTGAAAAACGGTTTTCGCTGTCATAAAGATACAACTGGGCTGGGGTAGGTTGGCCGAGTCTGGTAAAATAACGCATCAAATGCATCAATCGAAAATGTTTTTTAGTGAATAAAGGATAGTGTACAAAATTTTATAATATACAGGTATACGTAAAAAAAGTCCGCTTTTTACTTTTTAGGTCTTTTAACATTTTTATACTTAGTTTCAGCAGCTTTAGTGTACTTTTTCACAACTTTTTCATATTTTTAATGTATATTTTTCCTTATAATCATCACTTTTCGCATAATATCCGATTTTTCTCAAAAAAGTGTAGCGTTTCACGAATATCGAAGTGCAAATTGCTCAACGCCAAATTTAAAACTCGGCCAACCAGCCCCACACAACATTCGGCCAATCTACCCCAATGGATGTTTCCGAGAACAATCGCACGATTTACAAAGACAAAAGTGAGGTTACCCTGGAAATCGTTATATCATTTTATAGGGTTTTCGGTACTTTTTCCAGTGGTACCACGTTTTTGGAAATCAAATGTAAATTAATCCGTGTGACAAATACTACTTTACAATAACAGAAATTTACTGACCAGCGCCGAAAAAAGAACAAGCGTGCTCCTGTGCAAACGGCAACACGAAAACAGCTGAAATTACGTCTGTACATAGGCGACCTAATATCCCACCAAAATTACTATAGATTTCGCCACTGTACCAAAAAGAGTTTTCACAAAAGATACTCGGCCAACCAGCCTTGGTCTCCCCTAATATTTAATTTTTCATTGAATTAAGATTTATTTTCAATTGTTTTTTGCAAAAGACATTTTGTTTGTTTGTATTTTCTCCATAAGGATCCTGAATNGATGTTTCACTGAAATATTGATCGAAATATCTTTAATAAATAAAAATCTTCCATAAGGCTCCAAGTAATCATCGGAATTTTAAACTGATTAATTTTTATTGTTTTTTAAAACGTTGCCAATGCAAACCACAAAGTAAGACATTGGTAGAAATGTTGTCATCGAGTTATGCAATTTTCCAACTTTATGCAGAGGTAAAATTTTTGTCGCACAGTGCTCCCAATTTCACATTCATGATCGCCTCCCTCTCCCTCCCAAATCAATATCCGCATCCTCCTTTCAGTTGTACTCGAAAGTATAAGAAAATATCGGACGTGAGGTCGGTGTAGAACATAGGGCAATATAACAGTACTCGGCCAAAGTCTCGTGGATCGGCGACATATGCCCGTACGTGCGGAGAGCCAATATGGAGACCGGGTACCGCGGCGCAGCCGAAGATCGCGAAAGAGGGAGAACGGGCATGAACGAGGGAGAAACGTCCGGCCACAGCTTGCGGGTAATATGGCGAAACCGAGCACACCCTACGAATGTTAACGCGCCGCATTAGCCCGGTATTGGTTAGAGCGGGCGCGCAATAATTCTGATAACGCAGCATGTTGTCATGTCGACCGGCATACGAAATATCCCGAGCCCGTTTTCCACTCGGCGCCCCACCCACGCTCCTCGCCTTTATGCGCCTACCCGGAAGACAAGGGCAGCGAGGGGAGAGAAAAGCGGCGCGCGTTTGCATCTCGCGATATCCCCCTCGTGTCGTAAAACAGAAGGGCACCCCTCTGTATCCGCAAGCGGCTTAACCGAATACGATCGAACCGTATACCGCCAAGCTCGGCGAAGTTGACGGTTCGAGTTTTATGCCCTGGACGGTATATATGGATGAGGGAATTTTTTCGTAGGGGATCTTGGAGAATCAAGTTGTACGGGGGATGCAGGGAGAGTTTGATTCTTCTAAAGCGACGTGCGAGGCGAACTTTTCACAATTTTGCGAGATGGTCAGAGGCGTAGGTAGACAAAATTTTTGGGAGGGCTTCTTCGAAAAAATAATATACAGTAAAATATCTGCGAAAATATGTTGTTGAATTGAAAAATCCATACTTCTTCCGGCCTCATTAGATTCTTTCAGAAGGACGCAACGAGGATGAAGAGAGAAATTGGAGGATTTTCGGAGGACGAATAGAGAAAAATCTCTCAAAATCGTGATTATCAGTCTCAGCAAATCCTAATATAAACTGTGAGATGAAATGAGGTTCAAAAAAATGAGAATTCGAGGACTATTGACTTGTCTCCCAAAATTATCAAAAGTTTTTTGTGAGAATATTACAGGTTCAAGAGAAAATATAAAGTATTTCATTTCTAATGCATCATTTTATAATTGCAACCTGAGTATGTCTTTGTCTTTTAATTGAAATTAAAATACCCTTTTAAAGGATTAAAAAATTTAATTGAAATTAAAATGCACTTTCCATTTTTTTTTCGTTCTTCTAAAATCCTTCAAAAGCGAGAACGAAAGGAGTATTGATTTTTCGACTCGGGGTGTTTGAACAAAATTTGACAGAACAAATTTTTTGGAGTAAAAGATTATCATTTTGTTGCCTCAACAAATCTTTTTTGCTACTAAAGCACAGTTATTATGTATAAAATTCCATTTAGTAATTGTGATCTAGTTTTTAGTAGCAAAAAAGATTTGTTGAGGCAACAAACAAATAAGTTACAAAAAATTAATTCTGTCAAGTTGTTTACAAAAAAAAAAATATCTTTTTACTGATAATTTTTGATATTTGATAATATGGTTACAGCAGTACGATTTTTCAAATTATTGAATCTCGTAATTTTTTTTAAGTTAGACAACTTTCGGAGCCCATATTCGCACATTTTTCAAAAACATATTTAATATAATAGAATTAAATTTTTGTTATTTTTAGGTCACTCAAGTTCGGATTTATTTGATAATATATATCGTATGTTTTTTTTTTTGATATAAATACAACACGGAAGATTTTCTGATTTATTACGGATTTCTATATACAGCTGTCTAAAATTCGGTGTTCCAGGGATCGAAGTTCTAAAATTTGAATATTTTTATAGATTTTTGATAACGAAATATAGATTTTCAGTATTTTATAGAATTGAATAATTTTCATATTGTATGTAGTTTATAAAATTTTGCTGTTTTTTGTGGTATTTTTATAGATTTTTATGATTCGATGATTTTAATTAATTTTTCAGGAAACATGATCTTTTTTATAGATTTTCAGTACTTTTTAATATTTTGTTTAGTATTCATACACTATTAAGAATTTTTCGGTATTTCTATGATTTTCTAAATATAGATTTTAGAATTATATGTTCTAAAGGATTCAAGTTTCATAAATTTTCGAGAAATCAATATTTGCACCATTAAAATATTGTCACGATTTTTCTAATTTTTTTAGCATTTATGAATCATTATAGTATATTTTGTAACTAGGATCTAAGGCGTGGCTTTTTGGGCGAGGGCCAATTTATCTGCCCAGGCGTAGCCGAGGCTGATAAATTGGTCCGAGAACAAAGCCACGCCTCAGGTCCGAGTTGCAAACGATATTTTTTGCAAAATACGCACAAAAAGGTGC
>JAPYZL010043509.1:0-26924 GCA_030522825.1 Platygaster orseoliae
CTCAACTTTCTGCAGCTCGTTCTTGCGCTGTGAATATTCCATCTGTATTTTGCTCAGTAGCTTTAAGCGTCTGACTTTTGCTTTAAGCCCGTCATATATAACAGAAATGAATGTGTGATTGAATTTCCCTTCATTTAGAAGTGCAAATCAGGAATTTTCAAAAAAGCACAGTTAAATGAAAAAAAGTTGAGTTAGAAGAAAAGGAACATTTTCCACTGAAGCCTAGAATTTTTTATGTAACTTTTATATGTTTTATACAGTATAACTTTGCCCTGAGTTTTTCAATTTGCAATAACTTTCAAAAAATCATCAAATAAACGATAAGAATTTTCTAACATTCATCTTGAAGCAAAAATAAAGAGATTCAAAATAAAATCATTTCAATCAGTGTCTTTATTTCTGTAATACCAACATTGATAATTCTATCCAGAAATATCATTAACTGTCAAAAATAGCAAAACTTTGCAGATACTTGATATTACTCCTTACTGATAAATATCAGTAGTTATTGATATTTTTTCCATTCCTAGTAGGGATGGCATATATCAATGAAAATCCTTACTGATCTATCAGTAGCTTGAGGTTTCATACTGATTAATTTAAAAACTGTTATTTCAGAAAAATAATAATTATGTTGCTAAATACATATTTTTTAATTTATAAGTGCACATTGTGAATAAAGGTACAGTTAAGAGAGATACATTAAATATGAATAAAGTAACATTAAGTGGAAAAAAGTTTAATGAGAAAAAAAAGTTATATTTTCCACTGGAGCCCAGAATTTTTTGATGCCAATTTTTTATTTTACATACATTACTATTTTAATCAAATTCATATAATTTTGTAATACAAATTTATTTTATTTTAGATAACTGAAGAATATTTTGTAATTTTTAAAGATAAAAAATATAAATTTGTGATTGAATTTTTCTTAATTTAGAAGCGCACATCGTGAATTTTTAAAAGAGCACAGTTAAGTGAAAAAAATTGAATTAGAAGAAAAGGAAAATTTTCCATTGCAGCCTAGAATTTTTTAATGTCATTTTTTATCTTTTATACATTATAAATTTGCCCTGAGTTTTTCAATTTGCAATAACTTTTCAACTATCATCAAATAAACAATAAGAATTCTCTAGAATTCATCTTGAGGCGAAAATAAAGCGATTAAAAAAATTATTTCTATTAGTGTCTTCATTTCTGAAATCTCAAAATTGATTATTGACCCTAGAAATATCAACAACTATCAGTTATAGCAAAACTTTACTGATATTTGATATGTCTCCTTACGGATATTTTTACCATTACTACTAGGGACGGGATATATCAATGAAAATCTTTACTAATAACTATCATTAGTTTAAGGTTTCTTACTGATTAATATTAGTAAATATCAATAAGTTACTCCACCATTGTTTCAGTGCAACGTATTCAAAAATTTATTGGTGTTGGGTGGTAATAAATAAAAACTCATGTATGTAAAATAAATAATGGCATCAAAAAAATTTTGGCTTCATTCCAAATGTTACTTATTTTCATTTTTGCAATTTGTAGACATGATCGGTTTATTTCCTCATGAATCATTATGTATATCTCCATGCCTTGTATAAAAAAGATTTTATGTCAGAAAAATAATAATTGTGTTAGAATATTATTCAATTTAGAAGCGCACATTGGGAATAAGAGCACATTTAAGTAAGAAAAATTGAATGTCAATAAAAGAACATGAAGTGAAAAAAAGTTTATTGAGAAGAAAAGTTACATTTTTCACTGGAGCCTAGAATTTTTTGATACCAATTTTTTTATTTTACATACATTACTGTTTTACTCAAACTCATATAATTTTGCAATAAAAAATATAAATGTGTGACTGAATTTTTTTTAATTTATAAGTGCACATTGAGAATTTTTAAAAGAGCACAGTTGAGTGAAAAAAATTTTAATTAGAAAAAAAGGAAAATTTTCAACTGAACCCTAGAATTTTTTGATGTCATTTATTATATTTTTTATTCAATTTGCAATAACTTTTAAACTATTATCAAATAAATGATAAAAATTCTCTAGAATTCATCTTGAGGCAAAAAAAAAGTGATTCAAAAAATTATTTCAATCAGTGTTTTCATTTCTGAAATCCAAAAATCGATTATCATCTCCAGAAATATCACTATCAGTAATATCAAAACCCTACTGATACTTGACATTTCTCTCTACTGTTATTTTCCCCATCCCCATAAAAATAAAAAATATCAATAATAATAATAATGCCATGTAGATAATGAAGAAAAAAAGCACCTTGTAAACATCGCCGTAGGTACCGCTACCGATCCTCTGGATGAGCTCGTACTCATCCTGGGGATTCCTGCGGCTTATATCAACGCTGCATGAGATTAGCGCCGAATTGGTTCCAATGCCGCCGCTGCATATTACTCCAGCAGCGTTTTTCACGGCCATCCTCCAGCTCCTTTTTCCTCCTCAACTATCAATAATACACTCGGCATATATCTATCATTAACCGGAGCAATCACCAAACCATCTTTTATCAATCATCCTTTTATTTCTCCATAAATTTTGATTATTTTCTATTATTGTTATCTATCGACTGCTCCTTTCTTTTTTTTGCGTTTTCGTTGTCGTCATCGACGTCGAACTGCACCACCGACGACGATGAAAACGACCAAGTCACTAATATCATTTGGCTTTTCTTTTCGTTTCTCCTCTTTCAACGATTAACGAGGTTTACCCAAAATATGTAATAATACGATCCTCGATATCAGCTGCTCAGCAACAACACTATCAAAATAACAACAACAATAGAATTGCTATTGTCGATGATATTTGTATGTCGCCGTGTCAAATGTAGCTACGTGAACGAAAAAACGTAAGCAACGTCGAGGACGACATCACCGAATTTTCTCCACCTGCACCGACATTACAGATTGTCAATAATTAGCTACTTGACTGTACTTGACGTAACGAAATTGAGTATGACAATTTTTTCAAGATTAATGAAAAAAAAAACGTTGCGCTTCTTGAGTCGCTTTTTACTTGTAACATGGCGGCGATGTGAGTTTACACGCGAAATTTGAATTTCAAATGTTACGAAATGTTCGTGAAATTCAGTTATATCACAGTTGACATTGTTGAAATCATTTCTGATCACGCCGTGATATCATTTCGCAATTGAGAAGTTGCATGAAAAAAAAAAATCGAATTTAGCAACATATGTATCAATTGTTTTTGAAAAAAAATCAACACGTATTTTTTTATTTCTTTAAAAAATTATTATTCTAGAAGATATATGAATTTTTAACGTATACTATACTTAGAGACCCTGTAAGAGAGACTGGCCATTATGAAGTATATCTCTCATTGGTGGACTTAAATCGGGGCTGGAAAATGGCGGCTCCAATCGAACCCTTGCTTTTAGCGCAATAATTCAAATGTTGAAAATTAAGTTTCTAATTATGTACAGGTAACATTGAAAAATAATATTGTGTTTATACTACATTTGAACTATTATAAAGAACTTAGGGCCGGATTTACCAATAGGCCAAGGCCTAGGGCGCCAAAGTTTTTGGGGGGCGGCAAATTTCGAAGATAGAAAGATTTAGTGATAAATCTCTAAAAGAAAAAGGTCACCAATTACATTTTGTTGCTGATGACCTTTTTATTATTAGGAAATTTATTATGCTATATGTTTCAAAAGGGGCGGCGTTTCATCCACTAGCCTAGGGCGGCACGGAAAGTGAATCCGGCCCTGCAAAGAACAATAGGTACATGCACAAATGCATTATTATAATTTTTAGACTTATAAATAAAATTATTAAATCAATTTACATATATTACTATACTAAACTATTTATTAATTATTTAATTCAATTCTATGTAAATTAAATAAATTAAAAATGAAAATCTAAATCCTAATTTTCTTCATTCTTGATTTCAAAATCACGAACAAAAATTAAGTGAGGTTAAGGCACTGATAGCTCACGCACATGAACACTCTCACTCTGTCTCGTTCTCACTGGCGGCCATTTTCCAGCCCAATGGCCAGTCTCTTTTCTTACAAGGTCTCTAGACATATTGAGCATACAAATGACGTCTAGTAAGAATGACATCACTTGGTTTGACTTTAAAACGATGTGTTTCATTCAATTTATGAGATATGACAAAAAGAAAAAAATACTTATGTGATATTTTTTGATAAACTAACGATATCAGCAATAAAAAAAATTGATGCAACTTGTCTATTATATCAATGATGTTACTGGAGTGTAATATGTATACACACCATGACTTGCCGTGTTATGATTTTCTATGACATCTCTTGTTTGCATATCAAGCCATGATATCACATGATCTGCTAATGACGAAGCATATGCGTACGATATGACGTTATCCATGACATGATATCATATGATTAAATTATGAAATCATAAATATTTACAGGTACTTTGCATGTTGAGCACTTATTCAAGGGATCAAAATGACGACACATGTTAAATTTTCTTTACTCCTGATTTATTATTAATACAACATTATCTGCTTCGCTGCGACGACTACTGAGATGTTGCGAGCGGGATTTGCATTAATGTAATTATCGCACACGCATTATCTACAGTAGTTTAAACTCTCTCGTAAATTTAAACAAGTATAAAAAGACTAAATAATAAATACACGAATGAAAATATTCCTCACGATCCGGTAGCGTGAGGTACATAAAAAATAATTATCACAAAATAACATGAGGGGGAAAAAGAAGCTTAGCTTCTTCTGCCTTGATTCTTTCACCGTATGTATCGTACAATATTATCTATGTACAAAAAATTAATTAACCCCGACTCGAGTACAATACGTTGAATATTGAGTGATTCTCTTCATAATGACATTTTTTCCCCCTTAAAAAGTTTATAACGCATTTTTAGAAGAATAATCATT
Source organism: Platygaster orseoliae (assembly GCA_030522825.1). Taxonomy (NCBI): domain Eukaryota; kingdom Metazoa; phylum Arthropoda; class Insecta; order Hymenoptera; family Platygastridae; genus Platygaster; species Platygaster orseoliae. The sequence goes on from JAPYZL010043509.1 coordinate 4,936, forward strand.
AAGCTTTCGCCCTTGCGTACACGAGGCGTATGTGACGTCGCGTACCACCTTATATTTATTATAAACCAAATTCGCTTTTCTACAAATTTTGCGAGAGCCAATCAAGATGACGGCAACAACTTTATTAGTTGCTCAACTCTCTTGCCACTTACTTTACTACTTTCATCGGGGCCACGCACGTTATTACAAATGCGCGAATCCTTTGTATTATCTTGAGCAACACTATTCATCTCGATGCCTTTATGTAATTTGTTACTAGGAACAGCAGTAGCCCTTTTTACAAATTTTCTTGATTCCATTATTACGAATGAAGAAATACATCGCTTCGATTCGCGATTAAACATTTGTTCTTCATTTAAGTACTTTTATTTTCTCGCAGTTTTAATCATCATTTAAAAATATACGATTTAGTTTTTTGTTGTGATTACAAATGTTGAAAGGTTTATAAATATCGTGTTGTGCCAATTCATCGAGACGATTGAAAAATTTTCTGTAAACAACACTTGGTTTAAGTTCCTTGAGAAAAAGCTGCTGTATGAAACGTGTAGGATATTTGAAAAAATTGGTTTTATGAGTCATTATAAAAGCATTAGAAAAATTTTTTAATTTACAGCTCTCGGAACAAGACTTGTAACGATTTTTACAAGTCTTGAAAATTGCTCAAAAAAACTGTACCAAGTGTTACGAAAAATTTTAGGCAATTCATCATAATACATTTTACAAATTTGGCAAATGTGAAAATGAAGGGGGAGTTGAAAAAAAAAAATAGCGAATCCCATTGCTTGTGAATTTGTAGTACTTACGTTGCAATGACGAAGAAATAAATCTCGGAAAGATTTGGTAAAAGGGGCTTTGTATTGTTCGTTGCAGCGAGTACGAGATATAAAGCTATACAAAAAAAAAGCATCAAAACTGTTGTCAAATTGGCCATGATGTTGGTGATTTTTCCCAACTCTCCAATTATTCAGCAGCTTCTTTCTCTGTGTCCGTCGACACTTAATCACGCGAGTCTTCTTCTTTTCTTGGGCACCAAGTCCAAGTCGAGATGGATGCTGGAACGCTTGTAGCTCTTTCCACCATTTTGCTTTTCTGCTGTTTCTGCTGCAACATTTTCATACGACCTTTACAATATCGCTCTCCCATAAAATCCTCAATTTCTAAATATGTCTGGTAACACTGGTAACATGCACTGTGAGAATTGAAAACTGTTGCTGTTAAAAATACCCACCATTTTCAAGTTTTTTCGCTTGGGCACGAGTCAGTCTTGGTCTCATAATGTCTTCTTGCTGGGCAGAAGTGGCTTTCGTCGACGTTGAAACCGTCACTGACGATTCGTTAGTCGAGCTATGTGGGGTCTCTTCCAACTCTGAATTGAATAACCACCTCGCGCTCACTTCTCTGCAATGGAAATAGGAAAAGTATCAGTAAGGTTTTGGTATTACTGATACTAAATGATGTTTCTAAAAAACCATACAACTTTACAACTTGTTACTCAGAGAAAAAGAAAATGACAAGATACGTACGGGAACAGTTTGGACTTCCGTAGCTTCATCTTCTCCAGAACACGAATCATGGCGTAGGTAGGAAGCGATGGCGGCGATGGTGAAGGTGGCGGCGTCAAAGTCAAATTTGTCAAATTTATCACGGAATCCTGTCGTTCGAATCCCATATTTTGCTCTTCCTCCTTCTCATCGCTGTCACATTCGCTGGCTGCTGCGTGCAAGTTCATTTTGGCTTGCTTCTCGGGATGCGTCGCAAGGACCTTGATCCAATATAGCTCGTTTTCCAACTCGCCAGTTTTCCCCTCCTCGTTGCCCGATGCTTTGCGTTTTCTGGTCATCATCCGAACCTGCTCACATGGTAGCATCACAATATAACAACAAAATTCTCAAGTACTATACACAGTTTTTTAATAATAATAATAGCCATCTCGTAACAACACTAGTTGTTTCAAGGAGAAAATGGATAATAAAACTTTCTCTTCTTGGCTTATTATTTTACAAATTTCAAACTTAACCTTACCTCTCCATTGACGGGCTTACACGGACGTCGGACCCTCAAGTTCACCCAGCGACGTTCATTTCCTTTTTCATCGACATTTTCCTTGGATGCGAATTTGAGGCTTTGCGTCCTCGCTGTTGCTGATGGTACTTGCTTTGTACATTGGAACAAACTCCTCAAGTACCGATAGTCCGGCCTCTTCTCAAAATTTAAAGCGTTCACGTATTCCATGAATTTCACCAAGCTGTCTGAAAAATGGAAACGTTGCCAGGCACTTGTATAGAAAATTTACCATTAAATCTTCATATATTTTAAAACATCACTATTATCATTTAAAAAAAAAATCAACTTGGTAAGAAAGATGCACGTTGAAATCCCCCAAGGGGGAGAGGGGGTCACAAAATGTGACATAGGGGGAGAGGGGGCAGCTGTCGCGTAACGTCACATATTCTTGCATATGATATACATTCACAAATTGTATTTGTTCCATGATGAACTTGTTTATTTTCTGTAGTTTTTCAAATTGGTAGCTGTGTTTTACAGTGTTTTCAAAATTTTTCGTTCATTGTGAATGTACTATTTTGGAACATAATTTATTTAAATATAAGTGTGATTATATCAGAAGCGTGATATTATCGGGGAAATATTATATTTACTTTGGGATTTTGTAACTCGAGAAAATCATAACTAGACAGATTTTGAGCATTTCATAGTTTCCAAGAGTTTTTGAATTGTAGGCTATTTATAAAATTTTGTTGTATTTTCTGGTATTTTTATAGATTTCTAGTATTTCTATTGATTGCTCAATAGATTTCTAGAATGTGATGCTATAGTATTGGAAATTCAACAATTTTTATTATTTCAAGTGATTTTTTTAAAAACCGTATATTTTCTGTGAATTCTCAGTAATTTATTTCCGTAAATTTATAATTGTTTCAAGAATTACATGTTCTAAGATTTAAAGTTGTATACATTTTTGAGAAAATTATCTTGACATAGTTATTGAGTATTAAACGATTCCTAGTATTTCTCACGTAATTTTTAGTATTTATTATTTACTATATATTATATTTATTACAATTATATTATATAATTCAATAACTATATTATATTATTAATATATTATAAATAAAAATGAATAAAATAAATTCAATTTCAAAATAAAAATAATAAATATAAAATAAAATTAAATATTTATATTATATAATTGATAGGTATTATTTATTATTGATGATATATTTAATAGTTTTATTGAACTGTAGAGGATTTCTTGGCAATTTTTTAGATTTTTAGTATTTAGCAGACTGTTTTATAGATTTCTGGAATTCTGTACTTTATATTCTAAACTTAGATATATTTCTAGTACTTTTACCAATTTCTGGGAAAATTACATCTCCATGATTATACTAATATTTTCAAGATCTCTTGTGCTTCTTATTTTTTTAGTATTTATAAAATATTGTATCATTTTCTAGTAATTTTATAAATTGCTTCATACGTTTTTCATAATATGATGCTCAAAAATCCGTAGTTTTAGAAATTGTAGGTATTTTGTCAGATTTTTCAAAAAACAGTTCTTTAATAAAATTTTATTACTTATAGTATTTCTTCAGAGTTTGTATGATTTGAAATATTTTATGGTATTTCTATTAATGACTATCTAGATTTCTAGAATTCAATGCTCCAGTGCCTAAAATTTTTTGGATTTTCAGAACTTTGGTAAATTCTAGTTTGTTTTTTTTTTATCAATTCCTAAGTGGTGACAATTTTTCAAATTTCAATTTTCTCATCATTCCAGCCAAACATTGATAATTAGAATTTCGTTGAAGAAAAATTCTTCTGAAATAAATGTACCTGAAGTTTCAAACATTTAAAATTAAACGCAAAAGAAAAGTATATGAGTTTTCAGGAAAAAAAAACTTTCCAGCTTCTTTCTAGGACTTTTCAGTGAAACTGCAAAGTTTATAGTCCCCCAAAAAATATTCAACACAATCTTCTCCATGACGAGAAATCAGAAATTTATATATTTTTTCTTTTCGTTTAATTTTAAACGTTTGGAACTTGAGGTACATTGAAATAAAGATTATTGTTATTTTTGAGTCAGCAAAACTATTTTTCAATTACTCTTTATTATTTATAAATTATTATAAATGATTCTTCAAGAACTCTGTTACTTTTAGTATTTTTTCAAAGTTTGTATGATTCAAAAAATTATATGGTATTTCTATTAATGACTTCTAGAATTGTGACAATAAAAATGATTTCTAGAATTCAATGCTCCAGTGCCTAAAACTTTTTGGATTTTTTGAATTTTGGAAAATTTTAGTTTTTTTTTTTTATCAACCCCTGGCTGGTGACAATTTTTCAAATTTTAATTTTCTACGTCATTCCAGCCAAATATTGATAATTAGAATTTCATTCAAGAAAAAATATCCTGAAATAAGGATTATTATTATTATTTTTGAGTCAGCAAAACTTCAATGACTTTTTAATATTTGTGAATAATTATAAGTGATTCTTCAAAAACATTAATTTTGCAAATATGGTGGAGAGTTATCAAAAATAGCTAAAAAGTGCATGACGTATTATGTGTTGTAAAAAGGCTGTGGGAAAAAAATTGCAAAAATTTGCTGTCTCTTAGAGAAATTTGATCGATTGATGAATTAATGAGTTTTTTAGGCTAAAAATTTTGCGAAACGAGTGATCTCTCCCAGTTTATTTATTAAAAAAAAAAAGGAATGAATATTCCAAAGTCATTATTAGAAGTAAGGATGCTCGTTGTTACCTGGAGGTGATTTTTGAGGAAAACAGTTGTGCAATGAATTCTGGCTCAAATTTGAGAAGAACGATTCTTTTTCCATGTGAATTTTTTCATAACTTTCTTGTTCTTGCCATGGCAACTGGCCTCCGTACCATACTATTAAATTATAGCCCAGGGTTTCCAAGTCAGATCTCCTCGAATGAGCTGCGATATGAAAAAAAAAAAAAAAAACATGTGATAAATGTCGAAAAATGTTAAGGATAGTGCAGTAGCAAATGAAAAATGAAAAAATGTGTGGAGCAACAGACAGAGTTTGGAAAAGCTACTACTACTAAAAACGAGAAAAATGATGGATAAGAAAAAACAAGACTTACTTCCGCAGTGGGCGTCGCGAGAAGTGTAGAGGAGAGTGCCTTCATGGGCCCTTCTCTCGTCGTGGACGAAATGTTTGTGGATTCCTTGAGAATCGCGAAAGCGATAAGCAAGCCCATAATCCACTAGGTGAGCTCGCATAATTTTATGTTGCTCGCAATCACCGACTCGGCTCAATCCTTTCTCAGCTGGACTACAATTTGGTGTAATCGAGTCCGTTTCAGTCATTGCCACCTCATCCAGCATGATATTGTCGCTTTTTATGTCCGAGTGTGTCCAAGCTTTGCTGTGTATGTATTCCAAAGTGTTGAGCTACAAAATAACCACAATTCAAAAAAAGTCCAAAAAAAATTGTCTTCAAATGTTCAGTCGAAAATGATCTTACAATTTGAACAGTGATATTGTCGATGAGACTTTTTGACATTTTTTGCTCGTATTGCTCTAAGAGTTTAGTCATTTCCACGCCGTAGCGTGGAATGACAAGGAACCTGTACTTTTCTCCATTATGCATAAACGATCCGGAGCCCATATATTCAGGAACTCCTATGCTGGTGACGCCCTTGTTATTGCACCACTCTGTGACTGAAAAAAGTAATGAACGTTAATAATAATCATCATCAATAATAATAGAAGATACAAGACAAACGCAAAAAGAAAAAAGAACGTACTCATTTGCTTTTGGGCAGCTCGGATGTAAAAATGTGACTCGACGAACAAAGGTCCATTACTGTGTGGTTCAACTTTGATGATGTATTTTGCTTTTGGTCCCACTAATTTGCGCAAATTTTTGGAAGCTGAAAAACAATTGTTCAAATCACGATTGTTCAATTGAAAAAACTTGGTTTCCAATCGTTTCTTTTTGAAATGATATGGTGAACTTTTATTGCAAATGTTTTTTTCATAACATAGATAACGGGATCAAATACTTATTTTTTCTTTAACGTTTGGGTGAAATTGGAATAAGTAAACAAATTAAATTACTTTTGATAATTTAAAGAATAAACATGTTCTGAAATTCTTCATTTTGTTCAATTTATTACCTGCAATAATCAAAAACAGTATGATAAAAAAAGAAAGTTGCAGATGCAGTAAAAGTAGAATTTCACTTATTTTTTCAAGAACATTGTTAAAAAAAAGTAAGTAAGCAATCAAATTATTACTAATATATTATGAAGTATTGTAAGATTGTCAAATTAGTAACTATATTAATGTTTCAAAAACCTTTCTACATTGTCAATTTAAATTAACAATATCTACATTTCAGACAAATATTTTATTTAATCTTTACTAAGGTATGAAAAAACTATTTTCGTGTCTGGAAACAACAAGCCAATTCAAGCGAAGACGAAATTTATATTAGAAAGAAAATTTTATTATAATAAAAATTGCCTTAGCTTATTTAATCGACGATTGCTCACTGGCACAAGCAGAATTTATCATGTTCAAGGCCTTAAAAGCGTGAATTTGTGCAACGAACTGGCATTAAAAAAACGCTTTTAGTGTCTGAGACAAAGAAACTTCCACCAAAGCAATGAAGATAAAGATTTTCAAAATTTAAAAATAAAAAAATTAGCATGAGTCAATGCTTAAACAATAACAACAATGCTATCTCAAAAATAATTAACTCTTCAAAGTTGTAATGCCTTTTATGACATTTTAAAATTTTTAACATTCATAAAAACTTTGAAAAAATTTCGTGAATTTAAAAACTTTTAGTTTCCAGATATTTTCATTCTGAAGTACATTTAATTTATCAGTAATTTTCAACGATTTTGAAGTTTTGAAAGATTTATAAAATAATAAAATTTATGAAAATCTATAAACTTTGAAAATTTTTGAACTTCTGAAATGTTCAAACTTGACTTTTTTAAGTTGAAAGTTTTTATGAATTAATGATTTTTTCCAATTTTTTTTTATTAATTCATTTCCGAATTTTATTTTTAAAATCTTGAATTTCAATGTAAATTGAAAATTCAGAATGAAAACATGGAAAATTCTTGAAATGATGAAATTTTTCAAAAACAAAGAACCTCTGAAATAATTGGATTTTAAATTTTTCAATTTCAATTTTTCCAATTTTGAACGAATTTCCAATTCTTGTATTAACAATTGATAATCAACTGTTAATTGTAATTTTTAAAATTTTGATTGAAAATATCAAAATGAAAACTTGGAAAATTTTAGGTTGCATAGAATGCAATGAAGACGAAAATTTTCAAAATTTAAAAATAAGAAAATTAGCATGAATCAATGCTTAAACATTAACAACTGTGCTATCTCAAAAATAAATAACTCTTCAAAGTTGTAATGCCTTTCAAGATCCTAAATTTTACAGGATTTACAATGTTTTTAACTCCTACATAACATAGAAACATTAAATAATTTTAAAAAACAATTTAAAACATGAAACTTATTGGGACCTCGTATTTTGGCAGAATTTTCCAATTTTTATAATCACCTAATTTTTCAAGGTTTTTATTTTTTGGGACTTCGAATTTTTGAGTTTTCGGAATGCTCTTGAATTTTTTGAACTTTTCCGAATCTTGGACTTTCACTAGATTTTCGAACTTTTTTAAATTCCAGATTAAGATTTTTAGAGACTTCTTATCTTTTTTGTATCCCTAAAATTTTCAGGATATCAAAACTTTTTGAGATTTCTGAACTTTTCAGGATGAAATATGAAATATATGATAAAATATGAAATATAAGAGTCTGTAAAATTACCCAAATAAATATCGCCAAAGCCACCGAATCCGGTAACTATTCCAAGTTTCCATTGGTTGCCTCTTATGTCGGTGAGGATCAGGCTTGGTGGCAATCGACGTGGTAAGCTACACCCCACAGCTGCAACTCGTCCTTCCATATTGATTATATTTTTGTTTTTGCCATTATCCACATTTCTGAGTACCATCATTTTCCTGGAAATCAAACTAGCCATGCTCATTCTTCGTACATGCTTGCATTTCAGAAGTTTTTAACCAATTTTAATAACAACCAAAGCATTCTCGCCTTGGCATTGCAGGCTAATACTCAGTACTTTTTTGCTCATGTTTTACTGGCGTTAATCATTCAATTTCGTTCCTAAAAGTCGTGTTTTCACAACTGATTGACATGATATCTCGAAAACTATTTACTAGATTTACTTGAAATTCATCTTTTAATTCACAAAGATTTCAAGTAATTGATTTAAAAATTGTTATAATTTACAACCTAACTAATGGAGCTTTTCTTACTTGGGATCTCAATTTTCATCAAAGGAACATAAAAAAGTAGAAAATATTTAATTAAATATAAAACAAGTAGATTTAAATGTTTCTAAGCAGGCTAATACATATTTTTTTAGTTGCAGAATAATTGTACCATATTTTAACCATGTTTAAAATAAATATGTAAAAAAAGGAATGATATTCAAGTTATTAATAAGCTTACAAATATACTGAATAATGTTATTACAAAAGGAAAAGATGAAAATCAAACTTATGATAAAACTCGAGATATTGATAAAAATGATTGCTTTAATTATAATTCATTATATATAAGTTGAATAGGTTTTAAGATGAGAATAGATCAGCGTATAAAATAATTCAAAAAAGAAGATCAATTTTTTCCAAATCATATTAAAGACATTTTTCTTGGTTATAAATTCGATTATGGGAAAATGAACATTTCAAATTCTGATATTGACACTAAATGCAGGAAAATTAGTGAAACAATAAAAATAAAAATGATCATTTTATTTTAAATTAACTGATTGGAGCCAAAAAATCTGAATGAGGAAAAGTAAAAATTATTTACACCCAATTGTTTATCTATATATATTTTTTTTAAATTCATTATATTAATTTAGATAAATAATTCAGTGTTAATAATTATTACTCGTCCCCAATTACATTTTTTGCTCCAATTGGTCGATTTAAAATATAATAATTCTACATTGAAATGGAGCGTTTTACGAATAATCATAAAAATAAACAGTCATGTTTAAATGCTATGATGAAATATTCATTTGAAATTACAGTTATTAAGAGTTTTCTTAAAGTTTTGAGAATTTAGATTTTTCGTGAAATGTGTTTTAGATATTTTATTATTTTTTGATTCGTGAATTTTTATTTTGGTTGTTATTTTCATCACAGACTTTTGTTCTTATGTCATATGAGCGGTTGAGAGCAAAAAACAAACTTGTAAAAGACAGAAAAAATGGAGTTGTCACTTTATCTGTCTCTAACTAGTTTGTCTTTTGCTCTCAACCGCTCATATGTCAGAAAAAGCTACGATTTTTCTGACGCTGTTTGACTAGAGTTATTCAAATTATAAAAAAAAAATTATTTTCTATATTTCATTTTGGCATTGATCTAAGTTGTGATTGTTTTTTGTTTAATTTTGTAGAAAGTTTATTGTTTACTTTCTTAAAATAAAAAAAAATGTGCCAGTTTCATCACCCCTAATATTTCATGAAATTTATGTCAAAACATTGAAATTGGTTGAAAAAAAAAATTTCATGCAAATCTATGCATCGGGATTTACTGCTTCTCTTTTAGCTGATAAAATACCAGGTCCTGACAAAATTCAATTTTGACACTGAAAATTCTGTAAATGATAATATGAAAAAAAAATTTTTTTTGATGCTTGTGAAAATCTTTATCAACTGTTACTGCAGCAGAAGAACGTAAATTAGGAAAATTGATCAGCTTAAAGAAACAATAAATGTGTGACAAACTCGGAAAAAAAATAAAAAGTACTGCTCCTGCTGCCTATACTTTCTCTTGTCGAAATGAAAAAATTGAGCAGCAGCAGAAAAAACAACGATCAAATGAAAAAGACAAACAATTGTTGGAAAAATGTACCAGCATCTGTCGCAAAAATTTAAGCCATATGCGAAATAGCCCATGATCGACTTTTCGTCGATGACAATTTTGACAAATTAGCAAACACCGAATAAAAATGCTGCAGTGATTGCGATAAAACTCGAAAGCGGCATCAGCCAAATTCCGAAAAATATATTAGAGAATAGTACTTACCAATATGACGTTTCAGCAGTGAAAAAAAAATACAAAATTGACAGTAAATTGACAACTATAAACTTTCGGCTGCTTGTCGACAATTTTTGGGGAGTAAAACTGTGTGTTATAATGTGTGTGCATCGTCTGCTTGTGTATGTGGGTGAGAAAAAAAAGCCGGTACAAAATGTGACGCGCGATTCAAATCAGTTGACTTTTCTACATAGTATTATTTTTGTTTCTTAGCAATAATTTGATTAACTTACAAAAAAAATAGGAGATCTCTCCGCGCGCTGTTACTCATTAAAATTTTTGTCGAATCCTCCTCAAATATGTTTCAAGATGAAAAAAAATAAGGCGCGCATGCGCACAACGTCGACGCGCTCGTTCGCACGCACGTTCCTTTTGAAATTTGAATCGAGCTCGAGTTTTTTTGCACGTAAATATTCGTAAATAAATACTTGCCTCCAGATAATGTATCATAACGCGCATTAACAGATTAATTACCTTCTCGAGTCGTAGTTGTACTATTATTCGCAATGTAAATATAAAGCAATAAACGCAATAAACTGAAAGTAAAATAAAACTGTTAATCCCTTATATACGGTGTCTCAAAATCACCAATCACTATTTTAGGAGTTTGTATATATATACAGGGTGTTTTTTTACGAACTATAATTACACTATAATTTTGTCTTTTAATTAAATTTCATTTCAACTATAATTTCACAAACTATGGTTTGTGAAATTCTAAGACAATTTTTTCTTTGCTCACAAAACTCAGAATCAAAAAAGATATTCCAGTTTGAAATTTAACTAATAATAATTACGATGAGTGGGGATAGAAACCATGAATCATAATTTACTGAAATTTTCAGCAAATTTTTTTGAGTTGAACAAAGTCCTTTCCCACTTTTCGCAAAGCTCAAAATTAAAAAAGATATTTGTGTTGAAAGTTTCAACCAATCAGATTTCTCAGATTTCAAACTCGAATATATTTTTTGATTTTGAGTTTTTTGAAAAACTTCAAAGGACTTTTCCACTCAGAAAAATATGCAAAAAGTTTTGGTCCGTGTTTTTCATCCTTATACTCCTCGGAAAAGTGTGTGTATTGATTTAATTTCAAACTCGAATATCTTATTTAATTTTGAGTTTTGTGAAAAATGGCAAAAGAAAAATTGTTTTAAAATTTCACAAACTACTAACTCCTAAAATATTGATTGGCGATTATGGGACACCCTGTATATATGGTTAAAGAAAAATCAGAAAAATACAAAATTCGTCTTTCCGAGAAAAAAGTTTTATTTATTTTTTTTTAATATTAGCCCTTTTTAAAATTTAAAACTAAATTTTAATTACAATCAGTTGCATTGAAAAAACGCAAATACAAAACCGTGTTCGAGAAGAGTTTTTCTTACTAGGAATTAATTTTTTTGACCAACAAGCTTACAAAAAACATTTTAACCCGCAGCAGTAAAAAATCTCGCACATAAATTTTACATGGATGCGAAATATTTCTACATTTAATTCCCTTTATTATATACAACTATCATTCTTCCATAGAGTAGTGGCTAAGAGTATTTTTTATATATTGAATTAATTTTTACTTAAATTAACTTTAAGGAAAAAAAAACTCATCTGAAATGTTATACATCATTTGGTAAGGTATTCTCGCATCCAGGATACTTTATACTAGTTTGATACATAGTTTAATAATATTATGGTGTTTAAGAGCTAAAAAACTTTTATGCATAGATGTGTAATAAAAACTGCTGCACCAGATTATTTTTTTTCCTAGAGATGGCCTGCCAGCTGACCCAAGGGGACCAAAGGCACAATCACACATTGAAATTAAATATTCAATTGTTACTGTGTGTATGACTTGATTCCTTGACTTGTCCAAAGTAATACTGTAAATTTTCACTATATCTGGAAATAAAAATACAATAGGAAATTCAATCTTCAACCGGGAAACAAATTTTACATAATATCATGTATTTTTGGTTGTGAAATAATGATTTTTTACATCTTGGAAAATGCTATCAATTCCTGCTGAAAAAAAAAGATGTAAAACGATCGAGATTTTTAAGTCGATCATTTTTCATTGTATTTTATCACATTATTGTGCGTTTTTTTTTATATGAAATGTAAAAAAAATGATTGAGTTTCTTGAGAGTTGATCATTTTTCATCATATTTCAACACTTTGTCGATACATTTTTCTTAAAAAAGCTGTAATATTTTAAAATTGTCCAAGTCTATTATTGACATGTAAATAACGATATAAAAATATATTTAAGAATAATAACACAATTTAAATATTATACAGTCTTACATAATATTTTACAGTATATTACATAATTATTATAATATATTAAATAATATTCAAAATTAATTCATTAGGTAACTCACAGTTAATGTTACATAATTACCAGGTACGAAACAAATATTTAATGCGATGCAGTTGAATAAGAAACAAATGATTTTTCATGAGAATGTTGATTTACAAATTGGGTAAGAAAAAATTTTCATATTAATATGCTTAAATGAAGTTAAATAAAATGAAACTTTAAATTTGAAAAATGAAGTAAAATGGTCTGTACTGATTTATTTTATAAACATGATGATAAATGATGAAAAATTATCAAGAATAACCTGAGTTTTGGACCAAGAATTAGAAAATTATTGAAAAAAATGAAACATGATTAACATACATGTTGAACATGATGAAATATTATTGAGATCTGCTCAAGTTTTTTCAGCAGGAAATGAAATTTTTGCACAATTTTTTTTTACGACATATATGTCCTTTTCATGATTTTTTGGGTTGCTGAGTAAGGATTTGACATTGTTTTTAAAAAATCCTTTTGTTTAAACAATCTCTTTAAACAAATTCTTGCAACAATTTTTTTCTACGACATATATGTCCTTTTCATGATTTTTTGGGTTGCAACAGGTTGCATATTGTTTAAAAAAACATACATTGTCGATATCGTCCTCGTCTTCTTCACTGAAATCATCACCAAATTCAATGTCGTCGTCGAGACCTTCATCCACAAAGTTAACCGTTTCAGTGATGCGAACTGCAAATAAATAATTCGATGTATACATTAAAATATAAATTTGATTGTAAACCAACTCTTTTCCCTATATACTCGGGAAATTAAAATTTACCTGTTTCAGGAAATTCTCCGTATGTTTTCAAATTTCTCGCCTCGTCTGGTGTGTATTTGAGAATGACATCGGCCTTGGCATCCTGGTAATCGCGCAAACCAACAAGGATAATGTCGCCGGTATTTACCCATACCTTTTTGCGCATTTTGCCACGTATATGACAAAGTCGTTTCACGCTGTCGAAACACAGAGCTTCCAAACGACCATTGCCCAGCATTTTTAAAACTTGGGCATACTCTGCATTAACAAATTATTTATTTAATAACAATCAAAAATAAATTAAAATGAAATAAATAAATAAAAAAAAGAATGTAAAATAAATTTAAAAAATGAATAAAAATAAATAAATAGAAAAAAATATGAAAATAAATTATTTAATCAAAATTAAAATGAAACCAAAAAATGCTATAAAAAATAATTTTTAATTGGTTATCAGTTCAAACAATTTATGCATGCAATAATTTCGAAAAAAAAATTCCAGGATTTCCAAAACGTTGTCATTGAGGAAAAAGATTTATCACCTTGGCCGTCTTCCTTGAAAATCAATTCTCTCTTTTCCCCTTCATTTTCGTTCTTGCCCCTACGACGATTTTTTCCTCCCTTTCCTACGAAATCAGAAGAATATGATTTTACTGTACTGTATAAATCCAGAGAAAATAATAGCAAATTTGTCAAATACATGTATAGAATGTTCGAAACTGCGACATTTGCTGAGATTAATGCAATAAAAATATAGGACTGTGATGAAAATTTGTTGCTACATTGAGGAATATTCATCAACTTGATTTTTTCGCCTTATAGTAGAAACTTTACTTACCCTTATTTTTCGGCATGTTGAAGTTGTTTGTTGTTTAAAAATCAAAAGCTATTTTCCAAACTTTATTTTGCCTCGTTTTCACAGCTCAACAGCTGGATTGGTTCATGTCATCAAATGTCAACACATGTCAGATATGAAATCTGCTTGTCTTCTGCTCGTTCTGCTGATCGAACAGTGGTGCCGCCACAAAATTTTTCGAAGGGGGCCATAAAATTTCGAATGTGGCGTATTCCAAAAAAACCGACGTTTTTTATTTATTTTTTTTTCTTGAGGCTGATTGAGAACCCAAAAACAGAAAATGAACCTAAAGAAAAAATCTGCTAGGTCGGTTTCATACTATTAATAATGAGTAACATCAACTCGATCACAATACATATATTGATTTTTTGGTTAAACATCATCATCTCTTTATTGTTAAAATATGTTGCAATTATTGATACAACAATAATTTCGTCAACATTGATATATTGTCTCGTTGTTAAATACCTTTTATCATTACAACTTTATGGCACGCGCGCACATAACAATTATCTCCCAGCCAGCAATTTTTCTGTTGGTGAACCTAATGAACTTTCTGAAAAGAAAATTGCCGACTGGGCTATTATACATAGAATATGCAAATTTATATTAATAATCACAGAATCGTTGCGTACGTTACCGCAATCACAATTTTGTAAAAAATCATTTTTAGTGCAAATCAGTTAGTACGCTTATGCTCGCTAGGTGGCTATGCCAATTTTTTTCTCGAATGCCAACTTTTAAGACTTTCTACACAGAAAATAAAATTTTATAAGGGTGTAGCTCAATCTTTCGCCCGTCACAATAAAAAAATTCAATATGGCTGTCACGGGAAATTTGCAATTCACATATATAACAACCCTATCGGCCTGCGATTTACGTTCACCAACGTTGGTGAACGTTGACGAACGTAAATCAAGTTTTTCATCAATTCCCCGTCAAAAAATAAAGCAGAAAAAAATTAAAATCATATGACAATACGAAAAGTCAGCCCGTGTCAGTCGGTATTTTACCACTGCTTTTGGTACTGTCATATGATGTTAATTTTTTTCAAATTTCCCAGTAAACATTTACGTCGTGATATCATGTACGCATACATTTGTTGCAGCAATAGCATGTCATCATGATATCACGGTATGACATGACGTCATAATTAAGTCATAATGATATCACGACATGACGTGATGTCATATGATGACATGTCATGCCATAATATCATGATGACATGCTATTGCTGCAACAAATGTATGCGTACATGATATCACGATCTAAAATGTTTACTGGGTTGTTAATATTTTTTGTACGATTAAGTTGCAGAGCAATCCTTAATGACCTATAGCATTGTTTTCTGCTTAATTTTTTGACGGGGAGTTGATAAAAAACTTAATTTACGTTCGTCAACGTTCACCAACGTTGGTGAACGTAAATCGCAGGCCGATAGGGAAATGTATATTTCATACTGATTTCATATTTCCTCGGCGGCCATATTGGATTTTTTAATTGTGATGGAGGAAGATTGAGCTGCACCCTTTTATAAGAAAAGTTTTTCTTACTTTATAAGATTTTCAGAAGATTAAAAATTACTTGGTTTAAAACAATTATTAAACTAAAATTTAAAACAAATTTACAAAAATTAAAATTAAAAATGCACGTAAGTTACGGCATCGGAAATTTCTCGAGTTGCTTGCTTGTTTTTGGCTGCAATCAAAGTCGGAAAATCTGCATCATTCTGTAATACCGTCCCAAGATGAGCAGCAAACAATCGACTTTCATAGATAATTATCATAATTTTATACTACATGTCATGTATAGACGATGCGTGGAAAAGGGCAAAAAATAAAAAAAGCAGCGATTGAACGATAAAAAAATCATATATCTTGTATTTGGCGGTACAAAAAATGGTCTTGATCTTTCTTCATGACAGAACAAAAAAATCAACGCAACAAAATAAACCACGTCCAGTTACTGACGAAAAGATGAAAAAACACAATTCATCATTGGGCCATCGAGAATAATTATTCTAATTGAGAAATATCGATAATAACACCCATCAATTGAAATTATTAGGGCGGATCGAGATATTCATGATTGACAATGGTAACCGGAACCAACAAATTCACAAACTGACCAAATCAATACGCCAAAATTTGTTATACTTAGATATTCCAGTGGTCGATAGCCAAACAAATTAAAAACATAAACATAAATGAGTTTCTAATCGCGCAACATTTTTATATTCTGACAACATCTCGTAAATCTAATAAACGCTTCTTTCTTTATAATTACGATAATAAAACAATTGATATAGTAGCATAATTCGATTTACTCCTACGGCACTGCTCGATGTAATATCATGGACGAGTTAGAAAAAGACCAAAAAAATTTTCAACTTTTCTATGACGAAAAAGCAGGAGTTGACTGCTTACAAAAACAAAAAAATACATAACAAAACAAAAAAATATATCACTATCAAAAGTAATGACAACTTTTCTGTAAGTTGGATTTACATGAGCACCACAATGAAAAGAAAACGGGTACTTGACTCGGCATTTTTTGGTTGGCTATAGCGGCTTCGAATTCGAAAAATCGCTTCTTTCATTTGCAGCTTATTATTCAACAGACAAAAAAAAATGGCAAGTTTCGCGATTAATGCAGACATGATTCTCGAATTATTAACAATATAAGAATTGAATCGAACTGCAAACATTATTCATACTCGCAAAAAATCGAAGCAATGGAAAAATTCTGTCGCTGGGCAAAAATAATTGCACGATTAGTTGATAGGGGCCAGAAAAACATTTTAATTTTTCAAATTTTTTTCAAGAATAAAATTATCATTACGATGCGTTACAATTCGCATAATATAAATGTTGCATCTAAAAATTATTCTCATTTCAAAAAATATCCAAGACAGTTAAAATTAAGTTTTTATAAATTTTTCGACTTGAAACACAAAATTTTAATATCCTATATTTTTTATCAAAATTTGGCCTTGAAAATGTTCATGAAATGGAAAATTACTGATGAACGTGAAAATTGACAAATTGTCAACAACTCTCGGTACCAAGTAGTAGCGATATTTTCGAGGTTTTCAAATGCTTTCATCAACCTCCTTGATAACCGAAATCTTGTCATTCCCCAACTTGATAATTAATTTTTTTTCCTCATCACTTTGATTTTCTGCAGGTATTCTCTGCAATACGCGTATAGCACGATCAACAAAAGGCAAAAAAATCATCGCACCGCGTTGTACAAAAAATAGGAATACATTTTTGCTCCAGCAAGAAAAGAAAATTCATCCAACAATTGTTAAGAAAACAAACATTTGGAAAACGTGTATGCCTTTTCTAACAATTAATACTTTCACCTTTTTCTCGCAGATTCGATCTTTCTCTGCAGAATCGCAACACATTCAAACACATAAATAATCAATATAAAAAACAAAAATAAGCAATTAATCTCAAACGAAAAAAAGTAGGAATGTTTGTGAAAAACACAAATCACAGTTGCGCCTGATTCTCTACATTATAATAATACCTAGACTCGAGGACTACGTAGATTCTAAGATTATGCTACTACTATGATTTTCACCGTAAACAAAATAAATACAGTTTGCGCGATAGTTGCTGCTGCTGGCGCAGCATGTAAAACGTCAAGTGTGAGATGATGATGGAGAGATGAATAAAGAATAAATGTATTATTAGTAGGCAGTTGGGCGCGAGGGCGCGTTTGTTAAACGTGAAGCGAAATTGAGCATGGGGCCCAAGCCTTGAGATGGCTGGTTGTACTTGGAAGTCCGACTCATTGGAATGTGATAATTGAACGGTTCCATCGCGTGCTGCCACTGCCAGCAACTTCGACAAAAGTACTTGAAGCATGTCTGCAACCGCATTACATAAAATCATCTCTGCACACTCTCATAGTCACATATTTATTTACTACCCCGTCAAGTTATTTCACCTGTTTCGATTTTTTTTTACATCTACGATTGTAACGATAATTAAAAAATTTCAATATAATCAGTGGCGGTTCTAGGATCTGAGTTTGGGAAGGGCTACAATTCTTCATTTAATTTTTTTTCTATATAATCAGTGGCGTCACTACACCTGCTTTGGATGTGTTCCACTCCGGAAAAAAGGCCCCTTATCTTCATAGCTATCCCTCCCCCCACCCCCCCCACCCCAACTCAATTCATTTCGGCTTTATAAAATTTTAAGATATTCAGAAACGTCTAAGACACTTTTCAAAATGTCATATTAGAAATTCTAAGACACTTCCAAGTGTCTTTTTCAGAATTCTCAGACATTCTCTAATATCTAAGACTCTTGCTGAATTGCCTTATTTAAAATTCTGAGACACTTTCAAATTTTCCAGACTTTACTTGGGATATTTTTTCAGAATTATAATACAATCTCAAACTCCTAAGACACTTCTTGAAGTTTCTAATTCAACATTTGCACACACTCCTCAAAGTCTTTTATACACTTTAGAATAGGCCTTATTTGAAATTCAAAAACCTTTTGAAGTATCTTTATCAAAATTCCAAAACATTCCAAACGTCCCAGACACTTTGTCACAACGTGTCTTTTTCAAATGTCCAAGATATTTAGAAATATTGACCCAAACACTTTTCAAGATGTCTTCTTTGAAATTCTAATTCTCCTTATAGTGTATTTTTTGAAATTATTTGACACTCTCGAATATCCAAGACACTCTTCAAAGTGTCTTATTCAAATTTCAAAGACACTTAAATGTGTCTTATTCAGAGTTATAAGAAACTTTTGAATTTCCAAGAAACTTCTCAAGGTGATTAATTTGTGTTTCCAGACACTTTCAAACGTCTAAGACACTTTAGAAAGAGCCTTATTCGAAATTTGAGGACTTTTTGTAGTATCTTTTTCGGAATTTCAAGACACTCTTCAATGTCTTAGTCTCTTATCCAGTGTCTTTTTTAAACTTCCAAGATATTCAGAAACGTCTAAAGCACTTCTCAAGATTTCTTATTAGAAATTCTAAGCCACGTCAGAGTGTCTTATTCAGAGTTCTTATTCACTTTCTAATATGCAAAACACTAATCAAAGTGTCTTATTTTTATTTCTAAGGCACTTGAATGTGTTATATTCGGAATTCCAAGACACTTGTTAATGTGTAAGACACTTCTTGGAGTATCTTATTAGAGCTATGAAGACACTTTTCGAAGTCTCTTCGACTCTTTAGATAGTGCCTCATTTGAAATCCGGTAACGTTTTGAAGTATCTCTTTCCAAATTCTTAGACATTTTCAAATGTCCAAGACACTTCTTAAGAAGTCTTATTTGAAATATTAAGACACGTCGGAATGTCTTATACAGAATTTTTAGACCCTCTCGAATATATTAGACGCTCCTCAAAGTGTCTTATTTGATATTCAAAGACATTTCAATGCATCTGATTCGAAATTCTAAGACTCTTTTAAATTAACAAGACACCTTAAAAGTGTTTTACTCAAATTCCAAGACACTTCAAAACGTCTAAAACACTTCTGGAAGTGCCTTATTAAAAA
Source organism: Platygaster orseoliae (assembly GCA_030522825.1). NCBI lineage: Eukaryota > Metazoa > Arthropoda > Insecta > Hymenoptera > Platygastridae > Platygaster > Platygaster orseoliae. The sequence continues at coordinate 24,616 of JAPYZL010043509.1, forward strand.
TTCAAAGAAATTTCTCAAAGTCTCTGAAACACTATAGAAAGTTTCTCATTCTAAATTTGAAGATTTATTAAAGTATCTTTCTAGGAATTCTAAGACACTTCCAAATGTCTTAGACACTTATATGAGTGTCTTTTTCAAAATGAAGATATTCAGAAATGTCCTAGACACTTCCAAAAATGTTTTATTTAAAATACGAAGACATTTTAGAGTGTCTTATAATTGTACTGTAACATTGTAGGTAAATTGTAAATTCATTTCTATCAATTACAATAACATTGTCGATTGGATTGTCACATTATGATACGTGACAACAATACGTCGTATTCGCACATATATATCATAATTTCCTTTTTTTCCGAGTCAATGCTTATCAGTCACTGTTTATCAAATTTGTTAAAAAAATTGAAATTTTCTTCTGTCTTCGCCAAAGTCACTCTCAAATACAAGTATACTACTTTTTCTATATATTAAGCAAAATAAAATTACTAGTTATTTTTTTTGGAGGGGGAGGGGGGGGGGCTTCAGCCCCTATAGCCTACCCTCTGGACACGCCACTGAATATAATTAATGAAATTACCAGCTCTCGCCAAAAGTACGAGATTATCAAATCATCTCTGCACACTCTCATGGTCACATATTTATTTATTACCCTGCCAAGTTATTTCACTTTTTTATTGCATTCACGATTGTGACAACAATTGAAAAATCTAAAAATAATCCATGAAATTACCAGCTCTCTGCAAAAGTACGGGCCTTGCTGATACTTGCAGGCCGAGCACGCCGTATCCTCCAAGTAAGGGTCGAGTTGCAACTGAAACCCAATAATATCACTTGCCACAATTTTTGAAAAAGTTTGAGATATTACGATTTGCGCGAGAATCACCTTTTTTTTGAATTTGCCATTAGCTTTGGCTTCGATGAAAGCTGCTGAAACGGCTTTCATGTAGGAAGCTTCATTGTTGAATGTCACACGAGCCGAGCCAATCGGGTATTTGTGCTTGTCCGTGTCGATGCCTGGAATCGTAATAACAGTTTCACAGTTAAGAAAAGAAAAAGTTGTTAATTCAATAACAACATTCAATTTGGTTATTAGATTGACGAAAATGATGATAATGACCGGCAAAAACAACGCCACCGAAGAGATCGTCCATGATTTTGGCCAAGCCCTCGGCAGTGAGAATTCCGTGGAGAGCACCGACGAAGACGGTTTTGCGGGGATCGAGCTTTTGGGACGTGGCCTTCATAAGATTGCTGTCCTCCAAGCTCCAGGGGATGATTTCGGTCTGCAAAGGGAACGAATCCTAATAACTGATGTCAAACCACTCGATTGATTAATCGAGCCTCCCTCAATTAAGCAGGCTCAAATTACTAAAACTCACATCTTTACCCTTCATTCGCTTCGACGAGACTTTGTAATAGTAACTCCCGCCATTGCTGAAATTTTGAGTGCAACTATTCAGCAACGCCTTTACCTGCAAAATCATCAATTATTGTTTTAATACACTTTTCCAGCGTTTTCATCAATTTTCACATATCGATATGAGGTAGTAAAGTAAAAAAATTTTCATTATGAAATTTTTTCAACAATATTTATTATATGCAATTTTAAAGCATGTAATTTTTTCTAACAATATGTATTATATGCAATTTTTCATTATTTATTGAATGCAATTTTTTTCAACAATATTTACTATATGCAATTTTTTTAACATTATTTATTGTATGCATTTTTTTCAAAAATATTTAGTATATGCTATTTTTTCAACATTATTTATTGTATGCAATTTCAAAGCATGCAATTTTTCTCAACAAATCATTTTTATTTACCTACATATCAACATTTTTTGAAATGTAGAACCAAAGAAACAAGTTACTATTACAATAAATCAACACTCTGCAGTTTTTCTCAACATTTATTGTATGCAATTTCAAAGCATATGTACATCAATTAAGGCAGGCGCGGCACGGGGGGGGGGGGGGGGACATCCGGGACATGCCCCCTCCCCCCCCCTCAAATCTGGAATTCGAACGCGGTTTTTTACTTTTTTATCAACTACGATAAATTTCTAAAGCTGGAGAAAATTTGATGAACATTAACTGTCCAATATTTTATGGGTAAAATCTTTTTTTTTCACGTTTTTTTATAAAAAAGCGAGACTTTATCATTTATGTACTAAACATGAACAAAAAAAAAAAAAAACAAAAAACAAAAAATAAAACAAAACAAAAGTATTACGACTAAATAGTGAGACATACAAAAAGAGAATGTCTAATGGTTAAAATATGATGGACGTACATATCAGTTGTAT
>JAPYZL010043516.1:0-10803 GCA_030522825.1 Platygaster orseoliae
TCGATTTTCGATTTTTGACCATGAGATCACGAGGCGGACAATACTTTTACTGATTTTCGCGCGCCTATCGCCTTATTGATTGTAGCTCCTCAATTTATACGCATTTGTATGGGGTGGAAACGCATCCATTTTTCACGCGACTTTTTTATTCATGTCACTCCCGATACGAAAATCGTTTCACGCCGGCGCTTTTTGCTACTGTATGCAAATACGCGTCATATTTCCCTAATCAAGAATCACGACGCCGTTTTTCGCTTATTTTGCATAGTGAAACTGTAGATCGTGGGAGTAATGAAATTTGTGGGCGATTTTTCCTCTTCCACAAATCTCGCCAGGCATATTTTCAAAAATGATCGTTGGACTTTTCAACGCTTATAATAAAGAAAACGAATCTATTTTTTTAGTTGAATATTCATTGTTACATTCAAAAGTAATTAAATATGTTATTAAAAATTAGGGAATGGAACTGAATTTATAAAACGAAAAGAAAGATTTTTTAATCAAACAATTTTTCTTCTATTTACAATTTATTTGTATACATTTATTTTATTATTATTATTATTATTATTATTATTATTATTATTTTAAAAAATTGATAATCAAATAATTCAAATAAGAGAAATTCTATTATAAAAAATGGATTTATAAATTTTTCTAATTCAGCTCTAATTTCTCTATATAATATAATTGTTAGAATAATTTATTGTTTATTGTTACTTTTATTAAAAGTTACATAAACTGTTGAAGTAATAAAAGTTTTGAATTCGATTGGAAAACGATCAAAGAAATAATTCCTTATTTTCTTCAATTTTTTTTCAATTTTGGCATTGAATTACTTTGATTGCAAAACTTCAAAGAAATATTATCTGAAATATTGAAGCAAAGTGATACATGAAAATCAAATCATTTTAATACGAGACTTTCTATGAAAAAGGAAATTTTTTAATTTTTGAAATTCAGCTTTTATTTTTCTATATAATGTAATTGTTTGTATTATTTTTTTTTAACAAATTGTTATTGCAGGTTAAAGTTATTTACAATTTTTCAATTTTTTATCATAATTTATAAAACGAACTATAATTGAAGAGGAACATAATCATAATTTATAAATAATAAATTAAAATTAATTTGACATTAAAAAGAAAATTAGGAAAAACCTCAATGAGTTAGACGAATTTTTATGAAATTTAAGGAGTCTAAAAGCTACTTTAAAATTCAAGATTTTAAAATTTTGATAATTATAAAAAATGATTGAAATTTTAAATTCATTAATATTCTGCTAATCTTCAAAATTTGCAGAGTTCCAGAAAATATTCATGAATATTGTCTAGTGTCCATAATCGTATTTTTTCGAAATCTGCATTAGAAATTTTTTACATTCAATAAAATTTTAAATCCTAAAAAGTCTGAAGACAAACAGAAAATTTTGTATGAGTCCTTTGAATTTCTGAGAAATTTGAAGAATCAAAGTATATCGACAATTGAAACAATTGTTGATTATTTTATGAAACACAAAAAAAAATTAAATTGTGAAATATGTTCATATACATGGTGAATCGTGAAAATAATAATATTTCTTCAAAAATTGTGTAGGAACTTTTTTTTTCTAACCTAGAAAACTTGAGATTAAGTTTAAAATGATTGAAAATATAGATACGAAATTTTTTCAATTCAATAAAATTAATAGAAAAAACTTATCCATTTACTATATTATATACATTTATTTTCACAATCATACAACAGTTTAGTAGAAATAACACATGATTTATTTATTTCTTGTATTACTAATTCTAACATACAGCCTGTGCAAAAAAAACCGCTACAGTCAGAACTCAAAATTTGCAGGTATTATCGTTTCATAATATACTCGGAAAAAATAAATATATACAATGCGTAAAAAAATATCACATGCATAATTACAACAATAATGTAAATAGTCATTACAAAATACAATTTTTCTAAATTTTACATACATTTAAATACACTGGCTCAAAAAAACAATAATTGTAAAGAAGAGCAAACTTTTCTGTGTCAATGAATTAAATTCATTAACCTAAAATAATTTACAATTTTCATATCTACATCTACAGTTTTGCACTCGACTCCGAGTGTAAAACTTATAGTCTTTTTTGTCTAGGTTTTGCAAATATATCTTCTTGATATGGATCTTGATAAGGATGATGCTGATACAATGGATAGCCCTAGTCTCTTCTTGTATAGTCCGATATTTCTTCTGTAGCTTGATCATACTTTTCCTCAGTCAAATGGGAATTAAAGGGACCTAATGTTTTATATATCTATTTTAAATATTGGTCTTTTCGATGTGTAATTTCTGACAGCTGATTCAATTGAGTCTCCGAGTCTTGTTTTTTTGGATCTCCAATCTCTTTTTCAGGTGTGTTTTTTACATTCTGATCATGATTTTTTTCAGTCAATGGGTGAATATAGTGACCTATTCTTTGATATCTGGGTTTTGCATTTGGATCTTCTTGATGTGGAATTTCTGACTCGTGATTCAATAGAGAGTCCGAGTCTCTGCTTTTTGGATCTTCAATCTGTTTTTCAGATATTTCTACTTTATCCTGATCATGATTTCCCTCAGTCAATGGTGGAATAAAGGTACTTATTGTTTGATATCTGGGTTTTGCATTTGGATCTTCTTGATGTGGAATTTATGACTCGTGATTCAATAGAGAGCCCAAGTCTCTGCTTTTTGGATCTCTAATCTCGTTTTCATCTTCTTGATCTTTTTCTTCTTGACCATCTTCTCCTTGATCTTCTTCTTCTTGATATTCTTCTTCTCGATCTTTTTCTTCTTTATCTTTTTTTCTTGATCTTCTTCTTCTTCTAGATCTTCTTTTTCTTGATCTTGTTCTTCTTTATTTTTTTTTCTTGATCTTCTTTTTCTTAATCTTCTTCTTCTTCATCTTCTTCTTCTCGATCTTCTTCTTCTGCATCGTCATCATGTGATTTCTAATTTCATCAAGTTCTGCTATTGGATATATGGATGTCATATTTCTTTTCTTCATCTTCTGGTGACGACGGATCCGGTGGATCCCTCCCGTTTCCGTATAAAATAAAATCGCACACTAGGTTTATTACTTTTTAAAGTTCATCATCTTCTCCTTCATCTTCTTCTTCTTGATATTCTTCTTTTCGAACTTCTTCTTCTTGATCTTTTTCTTCTTTATATTCTTCTTCTCGATCTTCTTCTTCCCGATCTTTTTCTTCTGTATCTTTTTTTTCTTGATCTTCTTCTTGATATTCTTCTTCTCGATCTTCTTTTTCTTGACATTTTTCTTCTTCATCTTCTTCTTCTGGATCTTCTTCTCCTGGATGATCTCCTTGATATTCTTCTTCTCGATCTTTTTCTTCTTGATCTTCTTCTTAATATTCTTCTTCTCGATCTTCTTTTTCTTGATATTCTTCTTCTCGATCTTCTTTTTCTTGATATTTTTCTTTTTCATCTTCTTCTTCTTGATATTCTTCTCCTAGATGATATCCTTAATATTCTTCTTCTCGATCTTTTTCTTCTTGATATTCTTCTTCTCGATCTTTTTTTTTTTTAATATTTTTCTTCTTCATCTTCTTCTTCTTGATATTCTTCTCCTAGATGATATCCTTGATATTCTTCTTCTCGATCTTCTTTTTCTTGATATTTTTTTCTTCATCTTCTTCTTCTGGATAATCTCCTTGATATTCTTCTTCTCAATCTTTTTCTTCTTGAACTTCTTCTCCTTGATCATCTTTTTCTTGATATTCATCTTCTCGATCTTCTGTTTCTTGATCTTTTTCTTCTTGATCTTCTTCTCCTTGATCTTCTTTTTCTTGATCTTCTTCTTCTTCACATTCTTCTCCTCGATCTTCTTCTTCTGCATCGTCATCATATGATTTCTCACTAACTTCATCAAGTTCTGCTATTGGATATATGGTTGTCATATATGTCTTTTCTTCATCTTCTGGTGACGACGGATCCGGTGGATCCCTCCAGTTTCCGTATATTATAAAACCCCGCACTAGGTTTATTACTTTTTGAAGTTCATCTACCAAACCTAGAAGTTCTAGCGTATCAAACACTCGTTTATACATATTTTCATCCTTATCATAAAACCATTGATATTTTCCATACGATCCCTTTTCAACTTGAGACTTGTATAAATATACACCTATAGGTGTTTCTTCTCTCGTGTCATCCACGTATGACAGTAACTCATCTATCGAAACTTCTTTGGAGACTCCTGAAACTACATTGTGTTTTCCACCATAATTTACTCGACCATGGACTTGTCTGCTAGTGAACCGTGTTGAAGAATTCTGGACAGTTGCGAGCATCGCCAGCGCCATAAACGTAACCTGTAAAGTTATAACTTTATATTCAATTTCTGTAAAATATTGAAGAATACTTAACTGTAATACAGAAATTTTCCTTATTTTCATGAAATTTTATTAATCCATTCAATATTTCCTATAACAAAAATTAATTTTATCATCTTATATGATTAAATTCTACATTATTATTATATATGAACCATATTTAAAATATAACTATGTAATAAATTTATGCAAAGTATTGAAGACCACTTAATCTAAGTATAAAAATTTTCTTTAAAATATAAAATAAAATATAATATAAAAATAGTATGAAAAATATTTTACTTTTTTTCAATGTTAATGTTTTAATTTTTGAATTTCTAATTTTTATCGTCCAAGAATCTATTTAGTTTGGATAAGAAAAGAAGAGTCACTATGAAGCTTTCCGGTTTTTATCAAAAATGTTATTTGGAAATTTTGCGTTGATTTGAGTAATTTTCAAGGTTGTATTGAATTTATTCGTTTTTTCAATTTTGAAGATTTTCGCTTTAACTTAAATAGAAAAAAATACCGACCACATGTTTCAGATTTGAAAGGACAATTACCCGAGTAAAAAAATGTTGCATACTGTCGTTTTTTCGATTTTTATCAAAAATTTGATTTGCGAATTTTGAATTTCATTGAGTATTTTTCAAGGTTTCATCGAATTCATTCGTTTTACATATTTTCAAGATCCTCGCTTTAAGGGGATCCGAGCGCTGGGCTCGTGCTTCTCTCTCGCTCTGGCGTGGTTCCCATTCTACCCATCTCTCTCGCACTCGCTAGAAAGCCGGTGACGCTCGGATCCCCTTAATTAATGTAGAGTAATATACCGACAATATGTTTCAAATTTGAAAGAACAATTCCTTTACAAAATAAATTTTGGATACTTACGTTTTTTCGTTTGAAATTGGAATCTTATCAATTTCATTCTTAAAAAGTCAAATATCAGAATATTATTGAATTTTCTAGTTTTTAGACATTTTTTCAAAAATTTTCCACTAAAAAAGGGTAATTTTCAGATTCCTTTGTTCGATGATTCAGTATTATTTTCAGTCATTTTAATGCATTGAACAGAAAAAATATGAACTTGAAGAAGATTCTAGAATTTTAAACGTGGAATTGACTTCACCCTGGATAAAAATAGTTTCGAAAATGAAAAAGAACAGTTTTTTTTTTCACTGTCGAAAATCGCATTTGAAGACTTTAATAATTTTATAATAAGAATATTTCTTTTAAATTGCAACATATAAGAAAAAAATAGATATTGTAATTTAAAAATAGTGACAAATATTATCAGTACTGGGAAAACCTCGGGGAAGACCGTTTCAAAATGTTGAAGATTAAGACTGTCGTATCTTACATGAATTACAAATACGTAGAGTTGTAGAAAACACATCTGAAAAAGAGACTGGATATCCGAAAAACCGTAACTCGGAGTCTCTATTGAGACAAGTGTCAGAAATTCCACATCAACAAGATCCATATGCTAAACCCAGATATCAAAGAATAGGTCCATATATTCCACCATTGACTGAGGAAAATCATGATCAGGATGCAGAGAACATATCTGAAAAAGAGATTGAAGATCCAAAAAAAAGAGACTCGGACTCTCCATTGTATCAGGAGTCAGAAATTCCACACCAAGAAGATCCATATAGCAAACGCAGATATCAAAGAATTGGTTCCTATATTTCCCCACTGACTGAAGGGAATCATGATGAGAATGCAGAAAACACATCTGAAAATGAGATTGAAGATCCAAAAAGCAAAGACTCAGACTTTCTATTGAATCAGGAGTCAGAATTTCCACATCGAGAAGATCCATATGCAATACCCAGATATCGAAGAATTGGAGGTCCCTATATTCCACCATTGACTGAGGAAAATCATGATTAGGATGCCGAAAAGATATCTGAAACAAAGATTGGAGATCCAAAAAACAATAACTCTGACTCTTCATTGAATAAGGATTCAGAAAAACCGCATCTAAGAGAGAGATTTGAAATTGTATTACGTCAGGATGCAGAAAAAATGTCTAAAAAAGTGAGTACAGAACCAAGAAACAATGAGTTGAATTTCTCGTGGAGTTAAAAATTCCAGGATCAGAATGAAACAGAAACATCTCAAACACAGGTTCAGGATGAGGGAGAAAGTGACTTTAATCCTTACCTGAAAGAAAGATTGAGAAGCAAGGATGAAGTAGAAAAGTCAAGCATTCATATTCCTCATTCAGTAGGGAATGATTCAAGTATAGAAGATTTCCGATAGCCGAAGAATCCGACTGCTGATAATTTAGATCATAGGATAGAATAACCAACATAATTAGAAAACTCTTTTGTTAGGGATACTAATATCACAATGTACTAAGGAATTTTTGTATTTGATTGTGTGATAATGTATGGAGATATGAAAATTGCAAATTATTTCAGGTTAATGAATTCAATTTATTGGCATAGCAACGTTTGCTCTTCTTTACAATTGTTGTCTTTTTGAGCCAGTGTATTTAAATGTATGTGAAACTTAGAAAAATTGTATTTTGTAATGACTATTTATATTATTGTTGTAGTTATGCATGCGATATTTTTGTTTGCGCATTGTATATATTTATTTTTTCCGAGTATATTATGAAACGATAATACCTGCAAATTTTGAGTTCTCACTGTAGCGGTTTCTTTTGCACAGGCTGTATGTTAGAATTATTAATACAAGAAATAAAAAAATCATGTGTTATTTTTACTTAACTGTTGTATGATTGTGAAAATAAATGTATACAGTAAATGGAGAAATTTTTTCTATTAATTTTAGTGAGTTTAAAAAATTTCGTATCTATATTTTCCGTCATTTTAAACTTATTTTCAAGTTTTCTAGGCTAAAAAAAACGTTCTTACACATTTTGTAAAGAAATATTATTATTTTTACTATTCATTATTTATATAAACATGTTTCACAATTTTATTTTTTTTTGTGTTTCATAGAATAATCAACAATTGTTTCAATTGTCGATATATTTTGATTCTTCGAATTTCTCAGAAATTCAAACGACTCATACAAAATTTTCTGTTTGTCTTCAGACTTTTTAGGATTTAAAATGTTATTGAATGTAAAAAAATTCTTATGTAGATTTCGATAAAATACGATTATAGACACTATCGACAGTATTCATAAATATTTTCTGCAACTCTGCAAATTTTGGAGATTTACAGAATATTGATGAATTTGAAATTTCAATCATTTTTAATAATTATCAAAATTTAAAAATCTCAAATTTCAAAGTAGCTTTCAGACTCCTTAAATTTCATGAAAATTCGTCTAACTCATTGAGGTTTTTCCTAATTTTCATTTCAATGTGAAGTTAATTTTAATTTATAATTTGTAAATTAGAATTATGTTCCTGTTTAACTATAGTTTGTTAAATAAATTATAATAAAAATAAAAAAAATGTAAATAAAGTTAAACTGCAATAACAATTTGTTAAAAAAAATAATACAAACAGTTACATTATATAGAGAAATAAAAGCTGTATTTCGAAAATTTATAAATTTACTTATTTCATAGAAATTCTCTTAATAAAATTATTTGATTTTCATGTATTACTTTGCTTTAATATTACAGATAATATTTCTTTGAAGTTTTGCAATCAAAGTAATTCAATACCAAAATTGAAAAAAAAAAATTGAAGAAAATAAGGAATTATTTTTTCGATTGTTTTCCAATAATCGAATTCAAAGCTTTTATTACGTCAACAATTTATGTAACTTTCAATGACAGTTACAATAAACAATAAATTATTCAAACAATTACATTATATGGAGAAATAAGAGCTGAATTCAAAAAATTTATTATTTTACTTTTTATAATAGAAATCCTCCTATTTGAATTATTTGATTTTCAATTTTTAGAATAATAATAATAATAATACAATAATTTTATCCAAATAAATTGTAAATAAAAGAAAAATTGTATTGATTAAAAAATCTTCTCGTTTTATAAATTCAGTTCCAGTCCCTAATTTTTTAATAACATATCTAATGCTTTTGAATGTTTCAATGGATATTCAACTAAAAAAATAGATTCCTTTTCTACATTATGAGTGTTCAGGGCCGTATTTAGGTTTGTGGAGGCCCGGGGCCAGAGAATGGTGGAGGCTCTTTGTTTAATTGAACTTTTTTTAAAGATTAGAGATTCCTTTCACCTTCGGAAATTTTTATCACTACTGGTGGGGGCCCCCAAGTGGTGGAGGCCCGGGGCCACTGGCCCCCCTGCCCCCACCCCCCTTAAATCCGGCACTGTAAGTGTTGAAAAGTCCAATAATTTTTGAAAACATGCTTGGCGAGATTTTTGGAAGAGGAAAAATCGCCCACAAATTTCATTACTCCCACGATCTACAGTTTCACTATGAAAAATAAGCGAAAAACATCGGGTAAAAAACGGCGTCGTGATTCTTGATTAGGGAAATACGACACGTATTTGCATAAAGTAGCAAAAAGCGCCGGCGTGAAACGATTTTCGTGTCGGGAGCGACATAAATAAAAAAGTCGCGTGAAAAATGGATGCCTTTCCACCATATACAAATGCGTATAAATTGTATATATATATCAGCGGCGCCGAAACAAGGGAGGCAGGGGGGTCAAGTGCCCTCACACAAAATTTTGTTTTTTCTTATTATTTATAAATCTATATATATTTTTTGCCCCCCCCCCCCTCCAAAAAAAAATTATTTCTGGTGATACTGATATATATGTAGATGTTATTTAAGAAAGATTTTTTTAATGAGGAGAGTAACAAAATGAGATTCTTGTAGTTCTTAGAAAACTATGAACTATGCAGACTAGTTTTTTAGAAGTTTTCCAAGTAAAGTTAAAAATATTTTTTTTCAACAAGTGCACTCGAAACGCGAGATTTTAGGCCCGTTTACGTACCCTAAAAGTAACCAATTGCAGGGCGACGACGCGAAGTGGCAACTGCGCATGCGCAGTACGGATTTGCCCTAGGGCCAAAAGTGTATTTTTTCCCGGCGCGCCAACATTACAATCACATAGAGAATCATGTAAGCAATTACGCGTAAATATTGATTGTGTTTGAAAAGAGAAAACTCGATTAATAAAAAATATTAATATAAAAAACTTTCCATTAGGTGTTGTTGCTTTTCTTTTTTTTTTATTTCTGAAACCTTTGCTGAGTTGAATATAACCTCGTCAACTGACCATATTGGAATACTTAAATGAATCTATCAAAACTCTTGTTCGAGGACGCTTGTTAAAAAAAATAGTATAACTATACATTTTTATATTTCTATATGACTATAGAAATTTTCCTTATTTTCATAAAATTTTACTAAACAATTCAATATTTTGTATCATAAAAATTGTCCTCATTATATTATATGATAAAATTCTACATTATTATATGAACCACATTTAAAATGAAGAACAATAATAATAACGATATAATTGCATACATAAATAGTTTGATTGAAATAAAATTAAAAAAGTGTGTAGTATACCACATAAATTTCAATTTTTATATGTATTTCCATGAACGTGTACATGATTGAATGATAATACAATATTATACATAAACAATATGAGATAATATTACTTTAAAAGAAATTCTGCTTGACTGTATGATAATTGAATAGCTTTACAATAATTCGAAAATATTCAATGAAAATCAAAAAATTAAAAAAAAATTTGTTAACTGAAGAAAAATTGCAATAATAATAATATGAATTGTAACGCTTAAGTAAGTGATATATAAATAATCCATAAATATTTATATTCATGATATTAATTATAATATTGATTATACAAAAACAATTATGAGAAATATAACTTCTTAATAATTATTTATAAAAATTATATATAATTCATAAAAAGAAACAGTGACACAAAAAAATTATATGAATCACAGTCTACATTTAAGTTTTTATTGACTTTATCGCAATATATGATTTGTATTTATATTTTTGTCTGATGATACAAGATTTTTTAAGATTCAAGGTTTTTCAATATGATTTTGTAGATTTGTTTTTAATTTGTATATGTGATTGAAACATAATTTATTATATGAACTAAATCACAAACGACAAACTATTATAATAATGATGGAACAATTGTAAATACTAATAGTTTGATTCAAATAAAAGTTGAAAAATATAGTAAATAGGATATGGATTTTTATTTTTTATATGTATTCCTTTGATTGTGTGAATGATTGAAATATATTATAAAATATTATATAAAAATGATATAACACATAAATACTAAAAAAAGAAATGACAGTTGCTTGTATAATTGTTCAATAACTATACATCAACTAAGAAAAACTCAATGTGGAAAATTCAATGTTGTAAATTTATTTTTCCCATGCATCCACAAAAAAGGCCACTTTTTTTGCATGGAATGCGGGAACAAAATCCACTTTTTGGGGTACTCACGAATAAATCATTCT
>JAPYZL010043517.1:0-10940 GCA_030522825.1 Platygaster orseoliae
CGAGTTTAGTTTATTGAGATTTCGTATATCCAGAATTTCGGGCTTCGGAAAGCCCGGCGCTTCAGCGTGTCATCCCCTCCCCTGCCTACTGGCCGAGCGGGAAACCCCTTATTCAATCGGGACCTTCAAATGTTGTTATTGCGTCCGTACCCTCAATTGCAAAAATAGAGGTTTGTTTAATATTTCACCAAGAAAATATTTCACAAATTAGTCTTTCTGTTACTTAATGATTTTAAAATATTCAAATATTCAAATTTTGTATACTTTGTGAACTCATTACATGACTTCTCGCCATTGAAATTTTTATCAAAATTGCGCCATTTTCACTGTGGAATCAGTGAGATTTAAGTTTCTACCTCCAAATTTAAACTGTTCAAGAAAGAATTATAATTCATTTGAACTTTTGAATTATTATTTTTGACAACTTTAAAATTTCAAATAAGAAAGTACACGTTTTTCAAAAATTTGTATTGTTCAAAATGGAGAAAATGAAAAAACCTTATGTCAGAATCATGAATGAGTGATTTATTTTGACTGGGGGGGGGGGGATTTTTGAAATAATAGTTTATTATAATTAGAAATAGAAAAAATTTTGATGTGAAAAAAACCTACGAGGGTATTTTTAATATGCAAGATTCAATGCTTTGAACTATTTTACTTTAACGATCTAAAGTGAGTGAAAAATGAAGAACTTACAAAGAAAATAATGTGCAAATAAACGCATTTGTTGGAAAATTAGGCATTAAAAAATATAAGGAAACTAACTAAATAAACGTAACAGATTCGGCATTTATAAAATATTAAAAGTACAGTTCATTTTAGACGTAAAAAAATCTCAAGATATACTTGTTGATGGATAAAACATACTTAAATAGTTTAAATTTTTATTTGAAAAGATATTTTAAGTAATACCTGAAAATATAAGTATTATATTCTAATAAATCTTTCATTATCGAATAAAAACCATACAATATAATTAAACAGCAATTTATTTTTAAAATTGAATACAATTATTACAATTAATTACAATTTAATTATTATTTTACAAAATACCATTTTTTATCTAAAAAAAAACTTTGATTCGAAAAGAAATTTTTATATAATAGGTATTCGCGTGAAGTTGGCCCCGCAATTTTCGAAAATTGGGGAAATTTTTTGAGTTCTGAGTCGAAAAGGTATAGTTTTGGAGTTCTTTGCCAATTTTTCAAATAGTTCTGCAAAATTACGCTCAAGAACTCCAAAAATGCAAATTTTGACTTAGCGCCGGAAATTTCGAAAAAATGAGTTCTGATGAGTTTTTTCGGTTCAATTACAAGAGTTCTGGAGTTCTATGCAAGTTTTAGAAAGAGTTCTGCAAAAATTTGCGAAATATCAGCACTTCAAGTTTACGATGATGCAACTAATTACTCGAATAAAATCGAAACTCATAAGTTCTCGCAAAAGTGAAAAAGGACTTTATTTTAGAACTCTACAAGAGCTATCCAGAACTCTATTCAGAACTCCTGTCCGAGAAAATTAGTTATTAATTGATTAATTTACGATGCAAAACAATGTGCGACTGAAATCGAAAGTAAGGATTTCTCGCAAAAATGGTAGAGGACTTTTACATAGAACTCTTCCAGAGCTATCCAGAACTCTAATCAGAACTCCTGTACAAAAAAATTCATTGTTAATTAACAATTGTATGAAATACTTAATTAAAAAAAACGAAAATAAAGAGTTCTCGCTAAAGTGGAAGAGGACTTTTATTTAGAACTCTTAAATAGCTATCTAAAACTCTAATCAGAACTATTGTCCAAACAAATTAATTGTTAATTAATAATTAAATGACATACCTAATTACATACAAACGAAACTAATGAGATCTCGCTGAAGTGGAAGAGGACTTTCATTTAGAACTCTTGAAGAGCTATCCAGAACTCTAATCAGAACTCTTGCCCGAAAAAATTAATTGTTAATTAATAATTAAATGAAATACTTAATTAAATAAAAACGAAACTAATGAGTTCTCGCTAAAGTGGAAGATAACTTTCATTTAGAACTCTTGAAGAGCTATCCAGAACTCTAATCAGAACTCTTGTCCGCAAAAATTAATTGTTAATTAATAATTAAATGAAATACTTAATTACATAAAATCGAAACTAATGAGTTCTCGCTAAAGTGAAAGAATACTTTTATTTAGAACTCTTGAAGAGCTTTCCAGAACTCTAATCAGAACTCTTGTCCGAAAAAATTAATTGTTTATCATTAATGAAATGAAATACCTAATTACATACAAACGAAACTAATGAGATCTCGCTAAAGTGAAAGAGGACTTTTATTTAGAACTCTACTAGAACTATCTAGAACTGTATTGAGAACTCCTGTACGAAAAAATTATTCGTAATTATTTAGTATATAAAATACTTATTTGTTAAAAAAAGAAACTAATCAGTTATCGCTAAAGTGGAAGATGACTTTTATTCAGAACTAATTCAGAAGTATTGAGAATTCTATTGAAATTTTCTGTACGAAAAAAAATATTATTTTATTGAATATAAATCAAATACTCATTTGATTATACTTGATACTAATGCTTTGTCGTGGAAGTGGAAAATTTATTTTGATCATTGATTAACAATTAATTTTTTCGGACAATAGTTCTGATAAGAGTTCTGGATAGCTCTTCAAGAGTTCTAAATGAAAGTCCTCTCCCACTTCAGCGAGAACTCTTTATTTTCGTTTTTATTTAATTAAGTATTTCATATAATTGTTAATTAATAACTAATTTTTTCGGACAGGAGTTCTGAATAGAGTTCTGGATGGCTCTTGTAGAGTTCTAAAATAAAGTCCTTTTTCACTTTTGCGAGAACTTATTAGTTTCGATTTTATTCGAGTAATTAGTTGTATCATCGTAAACTTGAAGTGCTGATATTTCGCAAATTTTTGCAGAACTCTTTCTAAAACTTGCATAGAACTCCAGAACTCTTCTAATGGAACTGAAAAAACTTATCAGAACTCATTTTTTCGAAATTTCCGGCGCTAAGTCAAAATTTGTATTTTTGGAGTTCTTGGGCGTAATTTTGCAGAACTATTTGCCAAATTGGCAAAGAACTCCAGAACTATACCTTTTCGACTCAGAACCCAAAAAATTTTCCCAATTTTCGAAAATTGCGGCGCCAACTTCACGCGAGTATAATAGGTACTTACATAAAAAAAAGTCTTACATTTTTTAACTTTTAAATTTCAATAATTCTTCGTGAATTTTTAAAACTTATACTTTACATAGAAAAGATAGAGAAAATTCGCCCAAAAAATTCCAAAGTTCTATATATTTTGACTTTTGTGATTTTGCTGAATTTTTGCGAATTCTATTATTAAAAGAAAATTGCTGAATTGGGAGCGTGAAAAATTATAGAATTTGAAGATGAAAAAATAGTTTTCTTGGCTTCAAGTACAATAATAACGAAGTATTAAAATTTAATATCTACAACCCGAGGGTTCAAATCAAAATTTTACATTCTCAAATTCAATGTAACACTGAAAATTCGATAATTCAAGTGCATGTTTTTTTTGACAACACTTTTCTATAATTTTGTCTGTTTGCGTGCCTTTGATTAAATTTTACAATTTTTAGAAAGTCGCAAAATTAGGAAAAATATATATAAAAAATTTTTTTAGCCATCAACTATTTTTATTTTTTCTGTATTTTGTACATTTCGAATGATTTTAATTTTTATCAATTTGTATTTTTCAAATGGATAATGAGCAAGTTGTGAAGTAAAGTCAATATTGCTGATAATATAGTCTATGAATAAATTTTTAAACATTTTAAATGGTGCAAACATTAACCTTCATCGACTTTTAGTTTTTCGGGTATATCCAAATATTGAAAGATTTCACAAAATATGTCCTCCGGTAAGTCTTGGAATTGTATTTCTCGATTTTCGTCACTAGAATGACTCGAATTATCATCACCGCACTTCTTGTTTATACCCATTGTTTATAATGTTATTTCATTAAATCCGCGTCCTTTATATATGTCTTTGCACGTCTTGTGAGTTGTGCAATGTGCCGAGTTGTGACAATTTGTCATAGACCTTATGGTACATGGACTGGCCATTCACGAAATGTGATTGCCAAACACTGGAGATTGGACTCAATTGGACTCAATCTTTTTAATATAATACTATTACTATATATACTATAGAACACTATACTATATATACAATACCATGCTATATATACTAATGAAGGCCGAGTCTAACCTCCAATGTTTGGCCAACCACTTTTGCTGGGACAGATAGGGAATGGCCAGTCCATGTACTATAAGGTCTATTCAATTTGGCTAATTTGGCGTTGTTTGGCGCCATGATCGTCATTTCCTCCGATAATTTGGTGAATTGGTGACCTGCGCACACGCAGGATACCGATAATGCAGGTAGGTCTACATTATCGACATCCTGCGTATGCGCAGGTCACAAAATTGTCGGAGCAAATGTACTCACCCGTCATGATAAAAAGAGCTCTAGCGAAGCAATTTAGAAGCTTCATTATTCAAAAACATAAACAAAAGTGAATTTAGAAATAAGAAAAGTCTTCATTTTGATTTGAATTATGTTCTTGTTTTGATTTAGAAAGTTAGCTAGAACTGTACAGCTGCTATTTTTATTCTTTTAAAATTAAATTTGAATTAAAGTGCTATGTCGGTAGGAAAGGAATTTACACTATTTTTCGAAAAAATTTTTCATTACAATTTTTCTTATAACATTTATGAAAAAATTCATTTTACAAGAAATTTTTTTATTTAATCATTTTATTCAGAAAATTTTTCGGGTTATTTTAATAATTTTCGAAATGCACATCTCGTGGAATTTTAGTTGTTGTTGCGTTCGTGTTTGTTAAAAAAATCGTAGAAAGCAAAAACTTCGAGTCTCCGAAAATAACTTTCTCCCATGTTATTCTTGGAAAAAAATAAAATTATCTTCTTGCAGAATATTTGAATTTGCGCCTTACGGCGGAAAACCACTATAGGATGTTTTAATTATATACTGTTTCGTATAAGTTTATATATATATATATATATATATATAGTGTATAAAATAAAAGGCTGCGAAAAATGAAATTTTTAATTTATTAACACTGCATTATTTCTCGCAATTATTTAAGTATAAATAATCCGTTGTCATTCATGTTGAGATTGAAAAGCGTATGTTAATGCATTAGAAAGATCTCAAAAAATAAATTTTACTACTAAAATGATACTAAAATATTGATACTTATTTATAATAAAATTGTAACAATATAGGTAATATTAATACATATTGAATTACTAAAATTTTGATGGCACACAAGTAATAATACAGTGTAAAATAAATTGAGTGTGCAGGAAAATGATTGAAAGTTGTTATTGAAATGATATGTTTAATTGTATTCGTATCAACGATCTGAACTATTGTACAATATCAAATTAATCTTTCATCATTACAAAGTAGCGTAAACAATGACTTTTTCATTTCTGATGTTATGCCACGTCTCACATTATTAAGCGAGAAAGATGGGATCCCAAAAATTTCGACATTTTTTAAATTAGGTTTCACAAAGTGACCAAGTGGTATCGGTCCTATGTTGAGGTTCTCCAGAGTAAAATTCACAAGACTGTTGCAATTTTCGAGAACGCTAACAATGCTCGATGATTCAACTTGTATGCAACCTGAAATACACAAAACTTTGTAATAATTGTGTTTTCCTTAGCATTATCTATTTATTAATCATGAAAAAAAATTTGTTAACCTTTTAAATGTAATGTGCGCAATTTTGGGCAGAATGTATGAAGTTTTTTCAATAATTCAACATTCAATGATGATATTCCGATGATGTATAATTTTTCCAAAGAGGGCATATTGGACAAAAAATGTGCCAATGGAAATTTAAACCTGGAGTATGAGAAGCCCTCCAACTTAAGTGACTTAATATTCCAAGTTTCCATTTCACTAGGAAGGTCATTTGCTATGGAAATACACCGGATGAGTTCACATGACCGCAAATTTGGCAAATCTGCCAATGCAGCTATTCCATATTCCGATATAGGATTCCACAACCTATTACCTGTAAAAAAAATATCAGATTTGCTCAAACAATCTTAGGTGTTGAAACTTTTAATATAATGTGAAAATTAATTTAAATTTTGTGTGATGGCAGTTGAATGTACCCATTTTTAGAAAAAATTTTTGCGCGTACATGTTTTCGTTAGTTAACTTTTCAGTTTCAAAGTTTTGAAGCTAATATTTGGTATCGTCTAAAAATGCACATATAAAAACCAATATCTTCAGGAAATTCATGTTGCACTTCTTACAAATTTTGACATGTCATATTTTTTGAATAAGCTTTATTTGACTTTAAGTTTTTTCATATATAATACATAATAGTGTTGTGCGAAATTCAGCAAAATTGTGATACCAACACACTATTACTCTTGTAATCTTAATAAGGGCCGAAATCGGAAGGCCGAAGGTTTGATGATGAAATATTGGAAAGAAAAAATGTACTGGATCAATGTAACAAGCTCTTTTCAAAAATCTTTAGTAAAAGAACTAAAGTAAGTTGAAGTTTCCCATGAATAAGAGAAATATTCGACGCTTTCCAGTAGAATTCATCAAGAAGATAATGAATTTAATTTGCGAAAACTATTGAAACAGTTAACATAGAGGTGACTCAAACCACATTAGTATAAAAAGTTCCTTCAACATTCAAGTAAGTAAAAATTTAGGATAAGCATAAAGAAAAATGTTTCTTACAACTCAACACTACTTCTTCCAATTTTCGACAATTTTGGATTATAGCGACTAAATCTCCATTACTGACACCAAGAGACACAAATGGATATCGACTATCATCAAAACCATCGTAAATCAACACAAGACTTTTTAGGTTTGGAAATTGACTGATTTTCCTCGATTCCTCCTTGGAAGAAATATCACACTTTTGAATGAAAAGTGATTCCACATTGGATTTTTCACCATCTAATAGTAAAGAATGCATTCCCACATCGTCTAAATTCACTGCTTTTACACTTTTTGAAGTCATTATTGTGTTCATGCACTCGGCAGTTATAAATTCTTGTTCTGAAAATAAATTAAAAATACTTATAGCATTACAAGAAAAAAATATGGAACTTTGAAAGTTGATACGTGGTACTTGTATGTGGTGACTAGATGTAAAAAAATAAAACACAATTAATTGCACGAGAATAAATCTATTCAATAATCTTTTCTAAGGATTCTGCATATTTTTGTATAAAAACAAATTTCTTCTTCTCACCTGTCAAGGCAATTTTTTCTAGTTTTGTGCATCCTTCTAAAATAGTAGTCATAGTCTTATTGGTTATTAAATCATCATGAGAGCAGATGCTTAGACTAGTCAAGTTTTTGAACTGTGCTATTTTTTCAATATTTTCGTAAGTCAGGCAGTATTCTTCCGACATAAACAGTCCCACATCCAAACTTGATTCATTCATGCGAAAACTATTGTTGCATGATCTGACATCTTGTTCACATTCATATGTAACATGAAAACTTTCTAAATTTCACGTTTCAGATAGCAATACCTGTAAAATGAAGTGTTGGTTCTTAAAACTTATCTTTTTTGTTACACTTAAGCTATGATAAGTGAAATTTGTTTTAATAAATTTTTGAAAGAAGCAAGTCATACAATAAATCAAACAGGTTGAATTGATTTTCTTGTTTTATCTTACGTATGGTATGTGACATTTCAAGCTTCGCAACATCTTGTCACTTCTAAGCAAAATTTTCAACGGTCATCTAACCAATGTATATGCATAGAAAGAGTAAATTGATATCGACTTACTGATAATCGGTCAGCAAAAGTTTTTTGATAAGGAAATGTATATTCATCCGTAATTGACATACTTTTTTTCAACTATGGAAAATCTTTCAATGCTTCTGATAATTGTAAGTAATCGGATAGCTCTAGGTCATGAGCATGTAACGTAAGTTTTTCCAATTTTTCATTGACCTCAATTAGCTCTCGAATTTTGACATCCGTTGGATGATTCAAGTAAAGCTCGAGTGATGTCAAATGATTGCAATTGTCAATTGCGTGCTTTAAAAAAGACTCTGGATCCCAAATTATCATCGGGTAAACTTCATTGTTCAAAGTAACTGAATATTGCTTTGGCTTTTCATCTATCAGATTGTAGGAACGCA
Source organism: Platygaster orseoliae (assembly GCA_030522825.1). Taxonomy (NCBI): domain Eukaryota; kingdom Metazoa; phylum Arthropoda; class Insecta; order Hymenoptera; family Platygastridae; genus Platygaster; species Platygaster orseoliae. The sequence continues at coordinate 8,205 of JAPYZL010043517.1, forward strand.
AATCAGAAAGTAATGTTTTCAATAGCTGTCCACTATTGTCCACAATGAATAACAGGTCGGAAAGATATAGTTGTCTGTTATTAATAAAGTCAGTCTTGGTATAACTTTTTATTTCAAGTTTCCATATTCTCCACAAGCACCTTTTGACATGTGTATGACTTCTGAAAGCTGAAAAAATTTTTTTTCACAAATTATTGAAGGATTGGATGCAATATCGACACTTGCACTTGAAAATGAGGAAAGGTATTGTCCAGTTGGGTTCAAAATATGAAAAAAAATTTGTTACACGCTTAGAGCAAATATATATATCGACGCACATTCTTCGCAAATACTTTTTTTTTGTACAATTTGTATTTTTGCATATGAAAATATGAGAATACGAGTTACATAAAAAAACAGTGTTTGCAAAAAAGAAACATCTTGAGAAGCAGCGTCGAGATATATATATATATTCATATTTTGCAATTATTTTTTGAACTCGACCGGACAATTCTTTTCCGCGTTTTGTAGCGCTAGTGCCGTTATTGCACCCGGACTCTCAATTGCAAAAATAGAGGTTCGTTTATTATTATTTCTGAAAATTTTTCACAAATTGATTCTTCTGTTACTTGATGATTTTATAGTATTAAAACTTTGTACATTTTGTGAACTCATTACATGACTTTTCGCCATTGAAATTTTTATCAAAATTGCGCCATTTTCTCTGCGGAATCAATGAGATTGAAGTTTCTACTTCAAAATTTTAACTGTTTAAGAAAGAATGTTAATTCAATTATACTTTCGAATTATTATTTCTTACAACTTAAAAATGTCAAATAAGGAAGTAGACGTTTTTTGAAAATTTTTATCGTTCAAAATGGAGAAAATGAAAAAACTACATGTCAGAATCATGAATGAGTGATTTATTTTGATTGGGGGGGGGGGATTTTTGAAATAATAGTTTATAATAATTAGAAATAGAAAAAATTTTGATGTGAAACAAACCAGCGAGGGTATTTTTAATATGCAAGATTCAATGCTTTGAACTATTTTACTTCAATGATTTGAAGTGAGTTTTAAAAATGAAGAACTTATAAATAAAATGATTTGCAAATAAACACATGTATTGAAAAATTAGGCGTTAAAAAATATAACGAAACTAACTTAATAAGCGCAACAGATTTGGCATTTATAGAATATTAAAAGTACAGTTTATTGTACACGTGAAAAAATCGCAAGATTGTTGATGAATAAAATATATTTGAATAGTTTAAATTTTTATTTGAAAAGAAATTTAAAAATAATACCTGAAAATATAAGTATTATATTTTTAACACATTCATTCTAATAAATCTTTTATTATCAAATAAAAATCATACAATATAATTAAAAAGAAATTTATTTTTTAAATTGAATACAGTTATTACAATTAATTACAATTAAATTATTATTTTACAAAGTACCATTTTATTATCCAAGAAAAAATTTTGATTTGAAAAGAAATTTTAATATAATTCATAAAAATAATTCCTAACTTTTTAATTTCAATAATTCTTGGAGAATTTTCAAGTCTTATACATTACATGGAAAAAATAGAGAAAATTCGTCCAAAAAAAGTCCAAATTTCAGAAGATTTAGTCCTTTATGATTTCGCTGATTTTTTGGGAATTGTATTATTAGAAGTAAATTAAAAATTCCTAAATTAGAAGCATAAAAAATAGAATTTTATATTAACAAAATAGTTTTCTTGGATTCAAATATATAAATAACTAAGTATTCAAATTTAATATCTGCTACCCTAAAGTTAAAAAAAAATTTTCTATTCTCAAATTCGATATAACACTGAAAATTTGATAATTTAAGTACATGTTTTGTTGGACAAACTTTTTTCAAAATTTCGTCAAGTTGCGACTTTTATTAAAATCTTACAATTTTTCAAATTTCGCAAAATTAGGAAAAAAAATATAGAAAAATTTTATGAGCCATCATCTGTTTATATTTTTTTTGTGTTTCGTGTATTTCAAATTAATTTAATTTTAATCAATTTGTATTTTTCTAATTAATGATAAGCTAGTTGTGAAGTTAAGTCAATATAGCTGATAATATTATCTATGAATATATTTATAAACATTTTCAATTGTGTAAACATTTACCTTCATCGACTTTCAGTTTTTCGGGTATGTCCAGATATTGAAAAATTTCACACAGGACGTCCTCCGGTAAGTCTTGGAGTTTTCTTCCTTGATTTTCGTCGCTATCACTCGTCGAATTATCATCACTTCACCCCCCCCCCCCCCCCATTGTTTATAATATTATTTCATTAAATGAGCTTCGTTTATTGTACGTTTGTTTACTCGCAGGTTTACGTGGTTTACGTCTTTATGCCCGTATCACACTACCAGGGGTGCGTTCCGGAAGTCAACTCGCAAGTTGAGTTGAACTATCTGAATCCAGATATATGAACTCGCGAGTTCGGAGATTCTGCCAACCGTACGGGAAAAAAAGTAACTAAAACCCAGCCCCCACCTTATTGTTGGTTTACTTATATTTAAGAAAATAAGGACTGTTACACGATAAAAATTTTACAATTTTATAACTGCCAGAGAATGCAGTAGACTATATTAATTGATGCAAATTTACCATAACTACTTATTGAATCAAAAATATTATTTGATTTTACTCGATAAATAAAAGAAGAGGATTGCAGGCAACATTCTCGTTAATGTGTAATAGTTTTTTTTTATATTCCAACACAAT
>JAPYZL010043555.1:0-16461 GCA_030522825.1 Platygaster orseoliae
TATAATAATAATACAATCAACATGAAATTTTTATGGAGACTTCTTTGCTCTATAATAAAGAAAACTTGTAAATAAAAGTTTTGAAAATCTCGAGGTTTTAGGCTAATATTTAATATCATTGTTTATTGTTATTTCAACAATAAATAAATAATGTCAATGAGTTTTTCTGCACTTTGAGAGCATCGCTAAAATAAGAAGAATCATGTGTCCAAATTTCATTTAATTCTAATACCTAGTTCCAGAGTTATGGGAGTTAAATAAAAAAAGTTTATCGAAATATTTCGTTTTCGTCTTCCTTTTGATCGGATCTTCGCGTTATGCCCCCTCCCTTACTTACTAGGTCGAGCGCGCTCCCGCTGTTTTGCTTTCCGGACCCTCATCAATGTATTCTTTATGTGAGGAAAATAGTACTCAATGTAAAAAAATATTCCAGAAGTTGTACATTTAAAGTTTAGATATACAAAATCACAGAAAATGCAGAGGCTGTATAAAATACAAGTTAAAAAATGTTTATGGTTAATAATTTACTACTATGGAATACTTTCTTGATTTTAGCTTTGTTTTTTCAATCCTACTAATTTAGATACGTGCAAATGAACTGAATTACAGTAAGAAACCTCCCTCTAATGATAAAATTTCAAAATATATCTTACTTGCACGACATCCTTTCGTAAGTCATAGATAAAAACATCGATTTTCAATGTACTTAGCCACAGTCGAACCCAAAATCCGCTTCAGTTGTCGAAACTCTTCTGTGTCTAAAGGTCCGAGCACTTCAATTATATTCCTCCGGGATCCAGTAGCTTCTAATTTCGAGAGGGTCTTTTTTTGGGAAAAAAGTACGATAGAGAAAAAGCAAACGAAAAAGGCGAATTTCCCCAACTTTCGTTCCATTTCACGTCAGGCTTTCTCTTTTTGTGTTTGTTATTGTTTTCTTCAATCTAATTCAATTTCAGCACTTACAATTTTTTTTCGCAAAATTTTGAAACTATCTGAATTTGACTTTTGTTTTTATTTTTCAATGTTTCAATTTTCTAATTTCACATTATTTGCATTTTTTTGAGGACGAATAATTTTTTTTATTTTGTGGTGCCGATTTTTTCGAAAAGTATGGAGCATAACTTTAGTGAGAAAAATTTTCAATATTGTTTTCTGTGTTCTGGAATTAACTCATTCTGAATGAAACATTACATCAGTTTCAGATCATTTTCAAATATAACCTAAGAAAAAAGGTAAGGAAATTTGGTTTCAATCACGTCTGCATTTTAAATGTGAACTGATAATAAACTATTTTTGATAGGAAAAATTAATTTTTACTCAATTGAGGAAAAAACAAATTGTCACCTTACGTCTAAATAACATAAGATTAATCAATACAGAAATTATAAAAAAAAGAAGTAGTATAAGATCTCTGAAATTATTCGTAAGATATCGGAAATTTTGAATTGGATACCATAATTTTACTACCTTCGTAGAATGATTCATTGTAGGTTAGCGAGTTTAATTTTGAGGGATAAATGAAGCTTAACTCAAGTCAATATGATCTGCGAAAATATGTGGTTTCGGATTTAAATTGGATGGTGTGTGTGAAAGCTCTTATCGCGTCGAGAAAAGCAAGTGTTGAGTTTCGTAGATATAATGAAATTTCGTGGTACGTAAATAATTATGTACGAACATTGTGCAGAATATGAAGATGATCTTTTGAATACAAATCATGAGTATTTCAATGCCGAACACGTTAACATAATATTCTTAATAATACATTTTGGTAATTATTTTTTTATTAATTAAAAAAAATAAATAGTTTGTAAATCCCATATTGTAAAATGTTTTTAAATGTAAAATAGAGAATTATTTGTAGTTCCTGATGAGGGCTAAAAAAAGCCGAAAGCTTGAAATGAGATAATAGTGTTATCATTGCTGTTATGAAAAATTCTTAAAGAAGTTTGGCTCCAAAAACTGATCGTTTTTACATATAAATTATGAAGAATAAAGAAACGTACTGCAATAATAAAAAATTCACTGTAATACGCGAAAAATGTGTAGTATATCGATGATAGTAGATTTTGCACTTCAAAGAAAAGTGCCTTTGCAACAGTAAAGCCCCGATCTTTACCCGCGTGTCATTTTCGCAATTACGGGAAGCGCGAAGGATCTCGCGCGATTTTCCGTCTTGGGTTTCGAATTACGAAAATAAGAAACGAAGCGAACAAGGAATCGGAGAGAAGTCAGGGGGCGCCATGGTAACGTTGCCGAGGCGCCGGCATTCATAAGTAGTTCAAAGCATTGATGCGAGAGAATACATAGGTTATCAATTATGAGGAACGACGTCTGATCGGTTTAACAGCGTGAAATCGTACGAACGGTGTTGCCAATTTGTGACGTTCACGAAGCGACTCTAATTAGACAGCGTCTGCAAGATTGTCAGCGATCTATGTATCGGAAATGCTTGATACTCGAAGAATCATTCGCGTTTTCCTCGCTCTTTACACCTCTGAATGGGTGTCATTAGAGGACAAGTTCTTCACGCGTTGAGCATTTTGATAATGGCAGTGCAAAGTAATGATTTCAGATTCGACAAATTCCTGGTTTTATTATTCGAGAGTTTTTATCCTTTTTTTTTATAAAAAGTAGTTCTTTCGATATTCCCAGTCAATTTATTTCTTTTTAAATCATAACGTTGACGTTTCTGCTAATTTTTAGCCCTTTCAAGACCTGAGTAATAACATCACATAAATAAAACCTCCTTAATAATAAATAAAAACATCACAAAGTATATATTCCCACTTACGTCTGTATGATCGAAAATCCTCTAAAATTGGTTATTACAATATATCTCCCAAACATAATGAAAATGTTGGTCAATTTTTCATTACATAATTAAAGACAATTCAACTCAAAGTGTAAAACAAACAACTTATTGTATAAGTGTACAGGTGTCATTTTGTGAGTATCTTAACATGGTCGTGACTCGTCAATGATTATAACAACACTAAATTCATAAAGCGTAGTCTCATCCTAATATCCCATAATCGTTATCAACTCGTCATATCAATTTCAAAAGTGCTTACATTTATTAAATCTGAGAAACACGAAATCATAACTTTTGATTCTCTAAATTCCATCACTTACTTCTATATCAAAAATATCGTAACAAGTAATTATATGAATCATTCCAATTCTCCAGATCCCTCTGCCTATTTATCACCCCGTCTTTATATTTCTTTATATATGCCATCTCAGAAAACAAACGTTTATAACATGAAGGCTCCTTATTAAATATCTCAACTCCATCCCATTCTATGTCATGATCTAATCTCAATCGATGTTCGCTAATAACTGTTGGTTCCATATTAATCCTATTTATATTATCTCTATGTTCTCTAATCCTTTTTCCAATATGTCTACGGGTTTGACCAATGTATATCTCTTGACAGTTCCTACATTTAATTTTATAAACTACATTCGATTGTTTCATCCTGTCCTTCTTATCCTTACCAAGTCTAACAAAAGTGTCAGATCTATTTCTATGAATGTTATTAATAACTTTAACTCCAAATCTCTTAAACTTTTTCCCTATCCTCTATGAAAAACTCTTCATATGGTAGGGGTAAAAAACAATTGTCATCCTTGTCTCTCTCAAAAGATCTAGTATGTCCAAACCGTTCCCTGTCTCTTAAAACTCCTATTCTATTCGATCATCTCTTCGATTAATCCATCCTTATTTTTTGTAATAACTTTCACGTCTTGATTCAAGAATTATATCTTACAAATCAAAATATACATTTTTTTACATGTTCACGAGAATTAAGACGACTCGGAACCTACTGTAGTACGAGAAAGACGCATAGAATGGAAACTATTCGAGAGGAAAAAGGATGAAAAGAGAATGTCTTCCGAGTCATCTTAATCATTAAAAAATTTTCGGTTTTATGACTTAACGTTGAAATTAAGAACTGTCACTTCAGAATAAAAATTTCCTTATTTCTATTATCAAATATAGTTTTTCTTGAAAATCTGCCTAAAGTTCAATTGTCAATTTGAATTAAAAAATTTTAGTTCGAAATGTGAAATTGATTTCTGGATTCATAGTTTTTTATTCATTATTCACACAGTTATTTTGTTCGAATTTGCACTTATTTGAAAATATTAAAACGTCAAAAAATTTGAAAAGAAAGAATAATTTATTTTTAATTTCGTAACATACATCGCTGAAATCTATCATCCTATAGTTCGTATCATTTTAAATCATTATTTATAGTAATAAGATGAGTTTTAGATACCTACATAAAATGATATTTAATTCTAAATTATAACAACAATTTATCGAATTCATTATTATTCAATACTATTATTAATGTATATGGACAAAATATTTAACAAAATAATAAAATAAATAAATAAAGTTTTCAAAACCTAATTATTTCAATTACGTACTTAAACTTGTTAATAGGGTTTGTTATTAATTGTTTATTATTTTTCCAAGTATCAGAGAAATACTGAATACTTAACATAAAGTGTTACATGAAAAAAAAAACAAGTTTCTGCAAGAATGGAACGATAAAAATTTCTGGTAAATGAATTCTCACTGGCGAAGATGTTAACAAAAAAAAAATGAACTTTCCGACGAAATTTATTTATTATCAACAATATTTACGCCTATGACACGTTTCTTAAAATCGATTATTTCATTGGACTCTCGACCGTAATATCAGTAGAAAAGTGTTCTCCGCGCCACTTGAGTAGTGTACCTGGGTACTATTGCCGTCGCGCAGTCGAAGAATCACCTGAAAAACAAGACGCTTCCAGTTCGCTCCCAAACTTTTTCACAGCGAGTTAACACTGATGAAACCCAACAAGCCCCGAATATTAATTTCTCAAACCCTAGCACGGAAATTGCTTTGCGATTTCCCCGTAAACAACGATAAAAGTAATATTTGTCTTGGGCTTATTTTTTTCTCTCTCTCTTTTATATCCCGCTAGATTCAATTTCCAGAATAAGTCGTATCCGAGTGAGCGTCGGCGCCTGAAGGTGGGAATGGATGATCTCTGCAAGCTAATTTGTAACTTGAGCATCCTGACAGGGGGATTGGGGAAAAGCGAAGGGTAGTCACGTGGCCATTTGAGGGGTGCGGGGTTACAGGGGGGTGGTCGGGGGGGACGGTACAAGGGACGCGCACCTTGGGGTTGTTTGTTGCGTTAATGCTCATTAACGAAATGGCATCACATCGCGATAGAAGCTGTCTTTGAGTTTCTCCTCTCTTGCCCCTCCCTCTCCGAACGACGACGAAAATCGTGCGAGAGGAGAAACTGATGGGAGCTTTTTTTTCTAATTGAATTCGTTGTTTGATTTCCTGACTTGATAGTAGATTATTCGATGATATGAGATAGTTGACGAGGTGTGAATGCACGAAGAGAAATTTTTGCTTACAATTCATTTAGTAAAATATGAGCCCACCAAAGTTTTGGTTATTACAACGAAAACTTTAGGTATGATAACTAAATTAATCGTTATTGCAATTTCATGATCAGTCATGAAAATTGAGCATTAGTTGCTATAACAGAAGCTTTGGTTGTAGTACCTTAAACTTAACTACCAATTATCTTATTTAATATCACACCTTAATAAATTATTCATGGTTCTGGGTATTATTGGTATATAGTTAATATAATGTTCAATGTTATATCATTTTATGTAAGTATGTAAAAATTATTTTATTAATATAAATAATGATCTAAAATGATGTAACTTTTGGGACGATATAATTCCTTGATAGATATTACGAAATTAAAAATGAATGATCATTTCTTTTAGAATTTTTCGATATTTTAATATTTTTTAACCTGGATATGCCTCGATTCAGTGCAAATTAGAACAAAATACTTTGTACAACTTTTATTTCATAGTTTAATGTATAATAAGAAACAAGGAATCCAGAATCAGTTAAAACGTCAATTACACCTAAAGCAGTTTTTCGAGAAAATTTTTTTTTTAATTCTATTCTATTATTCCTCAAGAAATTCAAAATTATAATTTTTATGTAATTAATGTAATCTGTAACTTTTGAAATTATGTGTATCTCGTGGTACTTTTATATTCCATTTAAATTCATATTATCCAGAACTGAATCATGATGAAATTGAAACTGCAAACTGTAATCGAGTTATTGTTATTTCATATGATAGACATCATGGAATAAATAAATTAGTATGATAAAGTGATATAATAATTGGTTTAACTATTGATCGACAATATTAATCTAAGTATCGAATTGTGAATGTCAAAATGAACTTAATTTTCTTTGACAGAGATTTATATAACTTTACGTGAAAACGACGAAATTTCGGTATCGGAAAATTGAGTTACTCTTGGAACATGTTACATGGATTGAATAGCTTTTTTTGCAAGATCTGAAATTTTCAGATGCCAATGGCAAGATTTCTTCTGTAATTCAAGTTCTACATGGTTAATAAAATTTTATGGAGTTATCATTCTTATATTCAAAAAAAAAAAAAATATTCGGGGACTTTTTTGGGAGATGAGATTTTTTAAAAATGTAAAGCTCCTACGATTCTTTCAAAATGATTTGTATATTTGTTTTAATTTATTTTAATTTTAATTATCAATAAAATATTTAAAATTACTCAATGAAAATTTGAAGAGAAAAAACATTGGAGCCATCGATATATTGTATATAATATTGCTCTGCACATAAATGCAACGACGATTCTTGTGTGTTTATGGAAAAGTTCTGTTAATTATAAAAACATAAAAAACTTTGTGGAGATAAACTACTTATTTCGATAGATTAACGACTTGGCGGATGATTTTCTCGACTAAGAAAGACATTTTTTATCCAACGCTGACGTAATCACTGGAAAAAAGGGGAGTTGATTGACTGATTACTCTGGATTACTAGATTGTAAAAAGGGGTCGAAATTACCTACGTAACCTATTGACTTTCTTTCATTCTGAATTGACATCATTATTTATTAGCTATCATTCGCATTTCGCAGACCGCTGATAAGATGTAACACAACTTTAAAAAAATACAACTATTCCTGAAAAAGACAGTGTTTTCGTATATACAATAATGGATTATTTTTTCGGAGTATACTGTGTAAATATATTTTGTCTTTCATTTTTACTTGAAATAGTAACTCAACGAAAAGAAAATAAAAATAGTTAACGTACAAAGCGTTGATCAAAAATAAGAGTTGAATTTTTCGAGAAATAGAGAAAGTGCTGAAAAAAATATCTAAAGTCAATTTTCGGAAAAACTTTTGTAGTCTGAGTTACGTTAAATGATGAAAACTAAACTGCGTTGTGGAGGAATAGAAACCAATATGATGTATTAAAGAAAAAAAACTTTTCTCAAATTCGAAAAATTTTATTTCAATATCGTAATGAGCATTTATCCAAGGAAATTCCCAATTTATTCGTTATTTGAAACATTTTTAACCGGATTCGCTATTTTTATTCCAATTTTTGGTTTCAAGAACTACAAAATTTGCATTTTATTTAAGTAAATATTATGTCATACAATTTTTTGAAAATGCGCAATTATATCAATAGCATTTTGCCGAATTGATGTTATGCTGTTTGCTTTATTAAGATGGTATCCGGGCACTTTTTCACATTCACTTTTCCGCTGGACATTTTTCCGCATGTACAAGCTTCCGCAAATTTTAGCAAATTAAAAAACCTCCGTTCTATTAAAATCTCATTATATTTCTATTTCAAACATCATTGCAAATTTCTTATGCAATGCGAATTATTATTTTTTTGTATAAACTTTTTATATACCTTACTTTTTTTAATTTTTAATAACTTTTAATAAGTTGTCTACAAATTTCCTTGTATGCATTAAAAATTAACTTATTTATTCTTCCAAAACTTGTCTTTCTTTTTCTTCTTGTTCAGTGATCTTGAATATTCTATCTTCACATTTTTTCAAAACATAAAAATTTGAAAGTAATGATTATTGATTTTGATATGACCAAAAAATATATATTTCTATAAAAAATCAATAGACTCATCTTCTGAATTTTCGCAAATCAGTTCTATGTTCCTTCCTCTTTAAAGTTATGTTCCTTTTAAAGTTTCAATCCTGTATTTTAACTAAAATTTTGAATTCACCATCTGTTACTGAACCAAAATATGAATTTTTTTTCTTCTTTTCCAAATTTACAATAAATGAATCTCTCATTATCTAAAAAAATCACAATTTATCAATACTTTCCACTAATTACTATATTAAAAAGTTACAACAAATAAAAATAGAATAAGGAAGCTGAATGGAAGTAAAGTAGAAAATTAGTAAGCTGTATCTTTAAAATTTAATGATGAAGACAGAAGAAATACATCATATTTATAACTGAAGATGAATAAAATTTTTTCCAAAATTACGTGTTTTTTATTTCAATAACTTATTAAAAAAAAATATTTAAACATAAAAAAAAGGTGATACATTTTGTTTAAAAGAAATTGTTATGAAACAATAATTGATTATTGATGAAATATAAAATAAATTATTTTTCGTAATGAAATAAAAAATTTTAAATATATTAAAGAGAAGAGAATTTAGAGAAAAATTATTTTTAAAAAAAATGGGATTTGGAGGTCTTTTCTAAAAAAAAATTTTTTTTTAATATTTCCTTCACACCAGAAAAAACGAAAAACCTATAGAATATAGAAGTTATTAAAAAACTGAATATCTATGTATGTACAAATTTCTGAAAAAATCTATAAGATAACACACTCAAAACCTTGAAAACTTTAAATTCGTCTAGAGAATTGATTTTTAGATATCTTTCTGAAAATCAACACAAATCCCAAAAAAATTTGTTAAATCGTATAATATAACAAAGAAATACGGAAGGTACTGTTTTTCCAAATGCCGGAAATCTTGAAGATCATTTCCAAAATGAATATTTATTTTCGAATATACTAAAAAATCATACAAGAACTTATTAAATGCGGCGATCACTAATTGTCATTGTAACTCGAACGGCGATCACTAATTGTCATTGTAACTCGAAAAAAAAAATTTGATATAATTATAATTATTTTTCATATTTGTTATATACATAAAAAATGTCTGTGCGGAGAAAAAGTCATGCAGAAATCAGGTTTGCGGAAAAAATGTCATACGGAAATCGTGTTTTCGGAAAAATCATCGGTAAACAATCATTTAATTATATTCTTTGATTTTTGTATAAAATATAATTATTTATTTTTCCATATCCTTTATTTTATTTTATTCATATTCTATATTTTTATATATAATTAGTTATTTAAATCGTGATCATTTGTAAATTTGACAGTGGTCATTTTGACCTAATTCAACGATCACAGGAATTATTCTTAAGAACATTGTACATCTAAATTTCGATTTGTTTTTCGAACACTGCACAACAGTTTTAAGCTTTTACTAAAATAAAAAATAATTGATGTATCATTTTTTTCTACATACATTTCTTTTTGCTACTGCTGCAAAAAAATTCGTTTTCTCAGGTTGTGTTGAAACAGCGGATCTTTTTACTGATACAGCAAATCCCTTTTTTTCTGTGCATGGATTAAAAAAATATCAGCCATGAAAATGTTTCAAAATTCGCCGGAAATGAAAATCTGTTGCAAGATCATATAATTAATCCCATCGAAATACAATCAAGTGCCCTATAATAGACTCGAGTCCTCTGGGATTTCGGTAGCTTCATTTTTTCAGCCCGCTGGCAAGTATTGAAAAAGCTCAGGCGTGGCCGCGGCGCCTCTTGAGGGAAGAACATGTCGACCAGTCGTTAACTTCACGCTCTGCTGCTTACGAAGACGACGTCAGCGGCAGAACGAGATGCTAACTCGCCTCACGCGAATGAAGCCTGGAATAAAATAAATCCTTCTAAGTACGAAATACTCCTTTGCTTCGTTACAAAAAAATTACGAAAAAAAAGAGAAAGATCAAACTTTTTTCCGGGCTCGCCACGGCCTGATTGTACTTTCCAAGGGATCTTTTTTTTCTTTTTCGAATCGATAAATTTAATCAAACTTAATGCGAACGTTGCTCGTGCCCGAATTAACGTCGCGCTTTGCATTTTCTTGGTTAGGAAATGGGGGAGGTTAAAAAGGGCGCCCGAAAGGTTTTATTAGAAGCAAATAATGGATTAGTCATGTAGCGTTATTGATCACCCACCGCGTCGAACGTTAGTAGTTTATCGATTCCTTGGGACAGGATTATGTCGCGGGGACTGTGTAACCCGATAGTACGTACTCGAATTGAAAATGATGGACGTATCGAGTGAATTTCCCGGGAATTTGTCGATGGGCGTGTGGATGAGGAAGAGATATCATTTTTTTAATATTACAGTGAGGGGGGTGTTGGGTGGGAGAGGTTGTAAAAAATACGAGGCGGTTTTTTTTGCGATGCAAGGAAAAACAGTGAATGGGACTTTTGAGAAATTTACATCGTGAACCTGGAAAAGTATGTAAACTCGAATTATTAGGTTGAATTTTATATACCCAAATGAATTTGAATTTTTATATCTTTAGTTTGAAATCAGCAATCACAAAATTCAGTTCATTAGTGGACAAAATTTAGTATTTATTAACACCCGATATTTCAATCCGCAATATCAGAAAATGATTTGAAAAACAATTAAATTTTCAGGATTTTGTAGTTTAAAAAATGTTCCTTGAAAAGGTCTCAAGTTGGCTAAATTTTTTTTCATCACTCTAACCTCAAAACTGACATTTGGACGTGACTTTGAGGCTATTGTGATGAAAAATACAGTTCGCACTCGTGAGCTATGGCCAATTTGCCTTCGGCTCGGGATGAAACCTTCGGCCTCGCCAAAATCGGCGATAGCTCCCGAGTACGAAATCTACTATTTTATGTGATTGCTGATGTTAAATTTCATATTTCATTTTTGGATTTTTTGTTTTCTTTGAATTTCGTTTACCTAACTTAAGATATTTCGGAATTGACATAGCTAAATTGCTGAGTTTTTGAATTTTAGAAATTTGTTCTTTTTTTAATTCTTAAGTTTGATTTCTTGAAGGGCGAATCTCTACGCTAGGATTGGGAAGTTTCATAAACTTTTTAATTTGTATTATGAACTCGAAATATTTCAGAAAATTAGTTATTAATTTTTTTTTAACCTTATCGGGCAAAGCTGGAATTTTATTTTTGAGTTGTTGTTAATTTTTAGAATGTAAGACTGATTTTTTAAAAATTCATTTGCGTTTTTGAATATCAGTATTTGGTTTTCTAACTTTTAAAATTCGATAATTTGAATATCTGCATCGATGAGTTTCGATTTTTAATTTTCTAGGATGATTAAAAAGTTTTTAGAACGTTCTACTGTGAATATTTGAAAATTATCAGTATATATTTCCCTGACTGTACTATCATAAATTACGAAAAATTGAGTACTCAAAAACTTTTGCAATATACTATATTTTCAATTCGAAAGTTGAATTTTACAAGTAGTGAATTTCGATACTCGGAGTTCTTAATTTGATATTCTAAGAAGTCAAATTACATTTTTATTAATTCTTATAATCAAAACATTGGAAATTTTTAAATTCTGTTTTTCTGTTACTGCTGGAAAGCAGCTTCGAAAAAAATCAGATCTGTTGAAAAAATTTATTTTTATAAACAAGACTCACAAAAACTCAATAAAATTTGGATGAAATGTAAAAAAAGTTTCCACACCTGTTGAAAATCGAGGAAACTGAATCCTATTTGAAATATTTTTACCTATTATTAAAAAATAAAATAAGAAAATTTTATTTTAAATGTACATTTACAAATTTTAATTTTAATTTAAATTTCCAATTCATGAAATTGAAATTTATTTTAATTATTGTTTTATTTATGTGCCTCTGAAAAATTTGTAAATTATATATTGTCCATATCGCTCAATTTTGAAACTCGAAATTTTATTTTAAGTTTCCTGATTTCTTAGGTTTAGAAATCAGTATTGAATATCCCTATAATTCTATTTGTCAAAAAGTTCAAATCTTTTAAAGTAAAACTTGTACCTTTGAAAATTATATATTTTGAAAATAAATTTTCATTCCTTCATTCTAGACTTCAATGAGTAAGTTTTTCACTTTTCTTCTCACTCAGAAGCCAATTATAAAGTTCCTATTCCAAATTCATGTTCCACTAATACAAAAACAAAAGAGCCCTATACCGATTCATCCAATATCAAAAATATTTTGTAAGCATATGGTCACAAAATTTACAATGTTGAAAAAACACACGAGAATTTTTTTCCTGAGATTTACCATCAATGGTTTAAAACCTTAAAATAGTGAATTGTGAATTCAGCGAAGCCTCCAAAAATCGTCGACCAAAAAAAATTCATTTAATAATCGACGATGAAATTCGTCATTTCAAAAAAAGGTCGAACTTTTAAGATTCTTGTAATAGACATTTTCTTATAAAATTTTATTTCCTGTAAAAATGTTTACGAAAAATATTTTTTATAAAATTCCAGTTAATAAGAAATGTAAGAGGCTTCAATATTTTTTTATAAAAAATTTATAATTGCTTATAAAAGTGTCTTCGGTTTTTAAAAAAGGTTTTTTTCTTATTTGAATTTTTTAAGGTTGACCTTATAAAAAATAAAAAGATTATAAGAAATTTCTAATTGTTATAAGAATTTTTCTATTTCTTATTATAGTTTATAAACATGTTTAGAAAATTCCTTGTTAGGGGCTTCAACGAATTTGTTCATTTGAGGTTATACATTATTTTCGGTAAATCTCAGAAAAAAATTTTCATGTGATTTTTTAAAGTTGTAAACTTTATAAATATTTATGCATCACTCTTAGTTAAATAAACAAATTTCATTTTCAATACTCGACCTATCGCGTTTGCAGTAGCTATGGTTTCTTTACAGTTTTCAACGCCCTCCCAGTGGCAAATTTCTAGTTAAAAAATTATTAAAAAATGTTTATCTATGTTTTTTTTATCTCAGAAATTCGAATTTAAGATCAAATATTTTGTACAATTTTTTTTTTTTTTTTTTTTTGGTGAAAGCTACCGTTACAAAAAACAAAAAAATGAGGTTTTCCGCTTTTTTCTCGTAAGTTCACTAGGAAACCCCTACATTTGACCTCGGATTCGGATTCAGCGATGCCAAATACGTATAAAAAGTCCTGTCTCATCAAAAGTACAGGACATTTTTGTTTTTTTGTGGGCCTGTGTTATATATTCTCAAAATAAATTTTCATTCCTCAATTCTGCTTTTTTCGCTTTTTTTCGAACAATTACAAAGTTCCTATTCCAAACTCATATTCCCCTAAAACAAATTTAATGAACCCAATACCGATTCATCCAATATCAGACATGTTTTGTATGCATCTACCTTGAAGTTGAAAGAAATTCTTAGTTCCCTTTGTTCCTGAATCTTCACAAACAGGTACACTTTCAACACATCACCACCTGTGGGTGTTCATTACTCTTGGAAAAGCCGAACAAAACAGCCCAGCCCTTCGATAAAGTACTAATAAACCCGATAATTATATAAAGCTCTGCAGCGCCATTCTCCTAGCTCGAGTATATTGTCAATCAATCTATGATATAAAAGCAATCTGAGCTTCTATCGACGGGGTAGCGGGATCCCGCAGGGCACACACAAAGTGTGTACCCAATGGACGCACGCGAACGGATAGACGAACGAAAGGGAGGGCGAATGAAACGGACTAATGTAAACAGATCTCTCTACTCCGCTTTTTCTTTCCCCTCCTCCCCCTCACCCCCTGCCCCGTCACAGCCTTTTTCCCTTCGATATTATATTACTTTTCCTTAGCGGTGTACTTGCTCTAACTCGGTTATTGTATCGCGTTTTAACGCATGTCCTCATTCAATTAAGACCGCGCCGGCTTCGAACGGGAAAAAGGCGTCGTCTACTTTCTTTTTTTCTTTCTTTTTTTTCCCTTTCTTGCCGAGGACGAGAAAAGCGTCTTTTCCTCGCATGAATTATCATTTTCCGACTGTAATCCGAAATACCCGCGGAATACGCAATCGTTTCCGAGGGTTATTGTGCCTTACATCGCCATTCAAACGCGTTAAAAGCCGAGATAAACCACCTTGGCGATACAATGAGCGTTATTCTCCGGCGAGTCCGGTGGTGGATGATATTGCCTGACGAATGATTCTTTTTCGCCGCGAGAAAATGGGAAAAGTACGTTGCCCTGGATCGGGGAAAATGTTGGAAAAGTCTGAAGTAATTTTACTATCTTTTAGTGAATGTTATAATTAGGGCTAGGATAGTCATGCAAATACATGTTGCATGCATATATTATGTATATTTTCGAATATTATGAAAAAAATCCTAATAAATTCGATAACAAATGCTTCTGATTTTGAATCAGTACTAGTACAGTACTAGTACAGTATCATATGAAATCGCGCTATTCAAATTCACCGTTGTGACGTCAGTGGATGTGGAACGTTCTTTTTCAACCTATAAGTCCGTTTTAAGCGAGAAGCGACGATCTTTCACGTTTCAACGTCTAAAGCAACATCTTGTTTTGACATGCAACAAGGACATGTTGTGAATTTTTATATTGTATTGCAAATGTAATGATATGAGACATGCATATAGATAATGAAATAAGAACATTTGCTGATTATGAAAAATGAAGAACTAATTTTTCCAACATTTTTTCACCGTCTTCAACATAATTCTTTCATATTTTTGGTATTTTTGAGTGCATATTCTTGAGCATATTTTGAGTTTTATCGTGCATGTTTGCATGCATATTTCAGCCTTTTCTCGTGCATAACTATCCGACCCCTAGTTATAATATACTAAAATCATAGATATCTAGTGCCTTCAGGGTAACATGACGAAATTTTCGTATTTCAACAGTAGACATGAACTTGAAAATTTCTAAACTTTGCATAAGAACTTGGAATATCGAAAAAACTCGAGGACAATGAAAAAAAAGTTTTTTTAACATAGTGTAAAATATTCGAATTCTTTTTCATGTGAATTTTGAAAATTTCTGAATGAAAATACTTTTAGCTAATAGATTTATCAAATGAACAAAAAAACTTTTACAACTACATTCGTATGGATTAAGTGAAATTTTTCAAAGTCATCGACATACCCTACGCTTTTTGGCAAGGAGTAAATGGCGGAAGAAAATCTACGAAATTAAGATAAATTCGACATGGAAAACTCTGAAACTCTAAAAACGTTACATCTGGCCTGTAGTTAAATCTCCATTTCTCAGATTTTGAAAATTTTGCAAATTTCGAAATTTATCTGTTCTGAAATGGAAAATCCCAACTATACGATGCTTACTTTCCATGACTTTTCTCCTTTTCTTTCCCTCATTTCAACCTACTGATATTTACTCATGTTTTAAGTTCAGTAGAAAGTTTTTTGATATTTTGACATGATATTTTACTATTTTCATCAAACATAGTTTACATATTCACCATCTATTTAGTATTTTAATAAAAATTTTAGTAGTGTAGGATAGATGAAAAGATGTTTAAAAATTGACGTGATATAATTGAATAAATGGATATTTCATCATAAAACTCTCAAGTTTTTGGAATTTAATTAATTGGAGAACAAGATAAATTGAACTTTTACTTTGTCGGGGCGTTATATAAATTTTTATTCTGGAAATCTGCTACATAAGAAAAAAAACTGTTGTTTTTTTCATCAAAACAATTTCATCGTGAAAATTTTAATAGGTGTTATAATTTATTGCCAATTGATGATGATTCTACGTAATTTATTATGATATTAGTAGATATTAGTAGATATATTAGTAGATATTAGAAGAAAATTTTAAGAACGTGTAACTTAAAACATTAATGATAAAAAGCGTAAAATGAAAAGAAATTAATTTTTATTACATGTCTAAACCTGACATTTACAGATTTATAATTTATTGAAGAAAATGTGGATTTAAAATTATTTATAAATCGAATAATGAATTGAAGGAGTTATTAAAAAAGGTATAAGACTTACAATTTATTGATTATTTATGACTATTTTCTTGAATTTATTATGAAGAACGTAAACATTGGGAGAAAAATGCTAGAATCTGGAACTTTCAAAATTAATGACAAAAAGAATTAAAATAAAAGAATAGTATATTTCACAACAAGTTGAGGATCGGGAGTTTTACCGTAGATGTCAAATTGGCGGCGCAGAGCCATATAGGTTAGGGTGGAAAATTGTAGGCAAGCCGCGAAGCGGCTTGCCTACAGTTTTCCACACTAATCCATATGGTTTTGCGTTGCTGATTTGACGTTTATGGTAAATCTGTCGATACTCAACGAGTTGTGAACTATATTTTTTACAACGAGTGCATCGAAAAATCGATTTTGGCGTCTGTCAAATATGGCTAAACTGAGCGACTTTCAGTTGTTTCATTTTATTCACTCAATTTCATTTCCTTCACTCATATGAGTGAAGAAAATGAAA
>JAPYZL010043603.1:0-13474 GCA_030522825.1 Platygaster orseoliae
TAATAATAATAATAATAATAATTATTATTATTATTATTATTATTATTATTATTATTATTATTATTATTATTATTATTATTATTATTATTATTATTATAAAAGTAAGAATAAAAAATGTACTTTTTGAGAATATTACCGTAGCAATAAAATGCCTCGTTATGTAATCGTAAAGTCTCCAAGCATCGCCATCTAATTCATTTCTGGAAGCGCATTTCATGGGAGTTATCGGAGGATGATCGCCCCGATCCTGGCCTTTTTTTGGCGCGCTCATTCCTTTTGCAAGGATTTTGGAAACTTCACTTCCCCATTCGGAACTATGCCGTTGTCGCTCCAAAGTTTCACTATTAAAAAAAATTATTTTTACAATTTTTAAAACTATTTTTCTCCAATTTCCAATGCCATTTTATTAGTGAGACATTAATTTTTCGTTTCCAAATTTCATGGTTTTTCAGTTTCATTTTTTTTATGAGAAAATTTAATTTAGAAAGTTCCATGAATTTTTTTTATTGCTTATGAAAAAATATCGGACATGTGTTATTTTATTTTCATAAAAGTGACGTTATTTGTATGTTCAGTATATCTATGTATACAGAATTAAAAATTCACATATCCTTTAAAACAGTTTTTTTAAAAGAAACAAAAAAAATATGTATCGATTTTTTTTTCGAAAACAATAAATACATATGTTTTCAAATTTGTTTCTTTTTTCATGCAACTTTCCAATCGATAGTAGTAACTTCACCATGAAATAATAGTTTTGTTCATTTTTGAAAGTTGACGATTCCCCAGTTGATGAGAAAATAGTCAACTTTTGCAAAATTGACATGTAAAAACATTTTGTTTATATTTTATCATGTAATATTTATTGTAATTATTTTTATTTTATTATTCATTATTTATTTTTATTTATCTTTTATTAGATTTTGTTATTATAATTTTTTTTCTTATTTATTATTATTATTTATTATTTAATATTTTGTTCTATGTTATATTCATTTGATTTTGTGTATTTCGAAATGTTAAACAGTATTTTTTTTTTCATTTTGGCAAGTTTAGATGCAATAAATTGACCCGAAATAGTCAATTTTTGGAAAATTTCGAAAAAAACAGAATAATTAGCAAGAACTCACCGCAATTCAAAATTTTCTGGGTAAGAAGTAGTTTCTGTTCTGGGATAGCTGATGTAACCTTGAGTGTAAAGTCGCTCTGCAATTTGCATTGCATGATGCGGTCCCATTCCCAGGCCCGAACTTGCCACTCGCATCAATTCAACCGTGTTCAGAGCAATCGGTTTGGGCTTGCTTTTTTCCGTGCTTTTAACGCTCTCTACTCTAAAAGTTATTTCCAATAACAAATAAATAAACACAATGTTGATTTATAAATATAAGTTCACAAATATTTTGATTTTTAGTAAATTTATAAAAAAAGACTTTTAGTTGTGAAATTCCAAGATTTTTTAAGAATATGAAGAACGGATCCAAAAACTTTTTTTCTACCATTGATAATTTTTATTATTATTTTCGAAACTGCAATACAGAAAAAAAATTACAAATAAAAAATAACCCTAAATAACAATAATTTTTTCGACATGCAATAGCTTCCAAAATAAATCTTTAACTGCAACTTTTGTATTCATCAACAATTAAACTCTGAATAACTAAATTTCAAACATTTTTTCTACACTATACCATAATTTATAATTTGCAACTCACTTTGCAAAATTATGCTCTTTCACCAAAGTGAGAAAAACGTTGGCGATTTCTTTGTCAAACGATCTGACTCGGCTCCAACTTAATGAAATATCATGCCCTTCATGAGATTTAGCTGAAACCTACACAAAAAAAAAATTATTTTCTAAACAGTATGAATTCGCAGTATAAAACGTGCGGATTTTCGAAATTATGCCCCCTTCCTTAACTGAAAATTTTTTAGTGTAAAAAAAAAATATAAATTTCAATACCATACGACCATTTATGAAACTAATCATGATTTCACATAATTGAAAATTTGTTTCTAGAAATTCATGACATTTAGAAAATTTCAGGCACTGCGAAATAAACCACGTATGAAAAAAAAATTTCTAAAATAATAAATTATGATAAAAAATAATAATATAAAATAATAATAAAAAATAAGTAATAAAAAAAATAATAATATGAAAATAAAAATGAAAAATAAAAAATAATAATAATAATAATAAAAATTAGAAAAAAAATAAATGAAAAAAAAATTATAAATTCAAAAATAATTGTACCTGCAAAACCCAGTAGGGATCAGGTTTAAATGTCTGTATCTCATCGTGCCTTTGAACACAGAATCCTAATGTTGGAGTTTGACAAGGTCCATACGAAATCAGGGAAGCGTCAAGGTCACCGTATTTTCCCTGAAATTCGAGATAATTATAACTAATAATCTCAATATGAAATTATTAATAAATAAATATTACATACTATTATTAAATAATGTATTTATTATTAAAATTAGATATTATATATTATTTTTAGAATAATGAATTAGTGATATAATACTAAATTTCATTGATATTTATATATTATGTAATATATATTATTAAATATAATAATATAAGATGTTGATCTTATAAAGTCTTATTTTAAATATATATTATATAAATCTTCTTATAATAGTATAAGATATAGTATATAATATCATATAATAATATTAAATTAATATAAAAATATTATATTATATGGTGTATAATATGTTACACACTAATATATTTATATATTTATGAATAATAATTAATAATATATCAGTTATAATTATATTAAATATTAATTTTATAAAAAATATATTTATTAGTAAAACTCAATATTATATATTTTCTTGCAATAGTGAATTATTAATATTGTATTAAATATTGATTAATAATTATTATTTTTGTATTATATAATTTAATATACATATACCTCTATACAAAATAATATCGTATATTTAATATATATAAAATTTATAATCTTATAAAAATATAAGATATATGATATAGTATAATAATATTAAGTTATATAAGAAATTATGTTATGTGATATATAGTATGTTATATACTGATATATTTTTATATTCATTTATTTATATTGATATATTAGTATACAATTAAATATTATATAAATTATTATATCAAATAATATTATATTAAATCTCAATATTAAAATTATTGAATAATACTCAATATTCTCAAAGATTTCATACGTGTAAAGATAAAAAAATGATATAATTATGATACCTGCTATATTTTATACAAAAAAGGTTGGTCAAACATGAGAATAATATACAAACCGATTTTCAACGTTTTTTGAAACACAATAATACACTATATGGAATATCAGTTGTTACTGCTTACGTTTTACAAGGAAGAATTGATTTTAATTTATTTGCACAGTTATTATTTACTATAAATAATTTCGAAAAATGTCCATTACTTGGAAAAACTTTGTTTGAAACCTCGTGAATGCACATCCTATTCTGAGATCAAGTTCTTGCCTAGCATCGACACTCCTGGACTCATTTTCATTAGGTTTCACGAGATTCATCATGGCAGATTTTATATCCTTATCAGTGATAGCAGAAAATCGTGCTCGCCAAATATCCTGAAATAGTGAACAAAACTAATTTTACTGAAAGAATATAAAAATATTTTTAAAAAAGTAATGAAAATATTAAGTTTTTGAATTTTTTAATATTTTCACATTAGCTTCAAAATTTTTCTAAGAATAAACAGTAAATTAATATTTGAAAATAAAAAAAAATTGATGATGATATAATATAATTATGAGTACACAAATTATATAAAATAAAATATCTTCTAATTACATTCATGTTCAATCGACGAGACGATCCTTGCTGAACCGCATTTATAACTTCAAAACAAATATTTTCTCCTTCCTTGTCACAATCCAGCCACAAAATGAGATAATCTGCATTCGAACCTTCTTTTTCTAAAAATTTTTGAATCCTGAGTTTTGGATTAGCTTCTTTTTTTTCTGTTGGGCACATGAACAATTCAGCCTAGACAAAACAAAAAATTCAAGTTGTAAATAAATATTATAAAAGAACTTCACTGTACTTTATAAACTGAAAGAAAACTTTTATCAACTGCATATTTTTAAGTATGAATATGATTCTAAAATAATAATTATAATTTTACAAATATGCATTTGAGTTTTCTTTAATAAATATCGGTATCAAAAATGTTTAAACTGTAAGCTAATTTTAAATTATTAAATGTTGTACATTTTTAGTTATTTTTTTAAACAGGAAAATTTGAAAATTTGCGCTCACAGGATCGACCCTATCCCAATTGTTGTATTTTCCAATAAAATCAAGATTCATGACGTGTCCACAAACTGATGTCATTTTGAAATTCACAGTTTCTGACTTGAATTTTCCTACCCATTCGTAGACCACACAAGCTTGGTTAATACCTACAAGAAATCATAAACACAATTTCTTTTGCAAATAAAAAACTAATATTATTTTTACCTCTCATAAAAATTATGAAATTCTTCTGCTTTTTTTCATTTTTAATTGAATGTAAATTATTCAAAACTCTTATCAAACCTTTTTTTATTTTTTTTTTTTTGTTATTTGATTAAATTTTGTTTAAATTTTTCATTTTTAAAGGTTATTATTTTATTATCATCCAGAAATTAAGATGTAAAAAAAGCGTATGAAAGTGAATAAAATTAACAGAATATTTTAATTCTGAAAAAAAATTGTTCATAGTTATAGTACTGGTCGGATTTTTTCTGTTTTATTGCTATTAAAATTTTTTTTGTTTTTCAAAATACAAGAATATCCAAGTAATATCATTCAATATTTTAATATATTTTTTTAGATTTAATATTATACAATTTATGTATTATTGATAATTTATTATAACTTATTATTATCAAACAGACATAATTATATTTTACTTAAATGTGATATATTATAAATTGAAAACAATATTTTCTTTCTATAATTTGAATTTCATATTTTTCAACATTCTATAATTCATTTATTATAAAAAATTTACTGTCGATTTACAAGTGAAAAAAATATATAAATTCTTGTATAAAAGTTAAATTATACAGAATCAATAAAATTCTGGGAGTTCGAAATCAGAGTATCACTGCTTTTTTATTAATGCATATTTTAGATTTGAAAATATTTATTCTAAATTCGTAATCAAATATGATAAATAGTATATATATTTATTACAAGTAACGATATATTTTTCATTTATGTAAATATAAAAAAAAATTTTAAATATAATGTTTTGGGTAATATTCAATAATTACAATAAATATTTCAAATTATATGACATTTGCAGAGTATAAAAAATTTTATTACCATCCAGCATTATTTTTAATGCAAAAAAAACATGCCTTTGTTTAAAATATTAAACCAATACATTTCGAATTCAAAAATATGTATTCTAAATTACCAATAAAATTTATTTAATAATAAACTTATTTATGACAAGTAATAGCATATTTCGCATTGAAATATATACAATGAATTTAAAAAAATGAAATTTCGGTAATATTCAATATTTACAATAAATATCTCAAATTATATGACGTTTGCAGAAAATAAAAAACTTTATACCCCTCCAGCATTATTTTTAGTAGAAAAAAAGACATGCCTTCATCAAAAATATTATACCTATACATTGCTAATTTGAAATAAATTTCTATATTTGCAATGATGCTAAAATAAATTACCTTTTCTGGAAGAAGATCGACCATTGCTTAAAATATTCGCCAAGGAAGTCGCGAGCGACGGCTTTTCAGCCACCATCAACGCGATTTTCATTTTTTAGCAATCCTTTTTTGGCATGAAAACTAGATTACTCCAAGATGTATACAAAAAAGTGCAATAAACAAATGTAAACAACTGAAAAAACGACAGTGTCTTCTGCTTATACGACTGTTTACGACAGTTTACGATTATTTACGATCGTACCCGAACTTACTCGAAGTCGAGTTTAAATTGCGTTCGGGAAACTTCGGAGATCACCCAATTTTTTTCTTTATTCGTCAATCATTAAATTGAGAAGTTGCAATTGCAATTTAGCGACATATCCGAGATATGTATCAATTGTTTTCGAAAAAAAATCAATACGTATTTTTTTGTTTCAGTGAAAAATAATTATTTTCGAAGATATATGAATTTTTAATTTCGTATATATAGACGTCATATATATAAAATGACGTTCACTTGGTTTAACTTTTCGAAATGATATGACAAAAAGAAAAAATACGTATTTGATATTTTTTGAGAAACTATTAACGATATCAGCTAAAATTAATGCAATTTATTGTCAATTTTAAATTCAACTGTCATTAACGATAGGTTAGGTTAGGAAGAATTCTTCCTAACTTAACCTAACGTTATCCATACACGTATGCAGGACACGTGCAGACACAACATATATTTGCATATATCATTTATTGTGAATGTGTGAACAACCTGGAACAACCTTTGTTGATCAATGCGTTTGATTTGGTTTGATTTTGAACACTTGTTGGTACACTTAAAAATCGTTGTTTAATAAATATCGTTTTTGACGTTTATCTAAACATGGAGGATGAAAATGGTGATTTTAATGATGAAGATACTGTTAAAATATTATTAGCGACTGACATTCATCTTGGGTACGAACAAACGACACAACGGTGTAAGTATCGTTCGGTTTGTTTATGGAATTTTTACAAATTTTCAAGATTTTTATGCAGAATAACATTTAATTTGAAGACTAACACAATTTTTTTGACAATTTTCTATTATTCAAGATTCTTCAAATATAACCTTAAATGACAATATGTACATACAATATTTTTGATTATAGTAATTTTCTCTAGTGTAAAGTATTCGAAATTATCAATATTTTAATATTTGGAGAATCGCAACTTTATTAAATTCAAATTAACTCATAAAAATTTTTGTAGATATTGTTAAAAAAACTTATAATTGTTAAATATTTATTATATAATGACGGAATAGTTTGTTACTTTAAACAAAATTTTTTTATTCGTTATTTTGAAATCTCAAATTTTATCATCAAATAATTTCCTTGAATAAAAAATTCATTATTTGGATTTAACTATTAAACTCGTTAATTTGTAGTACCATAATTTTTTTTTAATAAAAATTTTTAAATTTTAATAAGTGCTGCTAAATAAAATTGAAAATTTCAGGTATTTAGAATAATTTCGTGATTTACTTGAGTTTTGGAATTTAACAAACCTGAATTAATAGATGGAAATATTTTAAATTATTATTAATGAATTTTTGACTGTAAAATTTATATAATCAACATTTTTTAATATGTCAAATCTTCGATAGATATACAGTATAAAAAAAAAAAATTAAACCAGCATTTATTCTTAAAAACTTAAAATTTTTTAAAAATCAAATGTTGGAGGTTAGAACATTTAAAATTAAATAATTTGGATCGTAAGATTTTAGCGTGAAATTTATTACTTTGAAATTGAAACTTTTTTATATAAAACAGTCTAGTTCAAATAACGAACTGCTTTAACTGAAATTTGAATATTCCAAGTATTGAGAATAATAATTTTTTAGTTCTGATTTCCTTGAATATTTATTATCTTCAAATTGAAAAATTGAAACCTTACAAAATCTTAATTTCTTTACAGAAATTTCGTGAATGATTTTGATAAAAATTTCCAATGGTAGTTCATAATATCAAATTGAAGAAAAATTTGAAAGTTCCTTACTAAAAATTTTTTATTCTTAAATTGAGAATTTATTATAAATCCAAATGATATTTTTATAAGACTGTCCCAAAAATGTGGAACTTTGAGAAAATTGCAAACTGCAATACAAATTTACATAATTAAAAATTTTAGAAATCGAAAACATTGAATTTTCATAGTGAAAATCATTCAATGTAAAATTTTTAAAAACTTTTGACATTTTATGTTCCTGTATCAATTTGCTTTATAATTGTCAATGTTTTCAATGTATTTTTTTTCTCACTATTTTTGGAATCAGTTTCTGAGTCACTCACGAGTTATTTCTAAGTCATGCGAAAACTTGCAAGTGGTGTGAGTACTCTGAAAATGAGACGTTACACGGCAAAGCGTAGCCACTCGCTATTTTTACATCAATAATGCTTTAAAAAAAACGATTGCTAATATAATAATAATAATAATAATGCTTTCGAAAAATTATAGAGATTTTCATTTTTTTCAAAATTCTTCAAGATGTCAAAAATTATCAACATTTTTGTTTCTGAAGTTTTAAAATTTTAGAAATCAAAATAATTGAATTTTCAAGTAAAAAGTGATTCGATATCAAATTTTTCAGAACTTGTTACACTCGCTCTTTTCTCATTTTACTTTATAATTGCCAATGTTTAAAATGTATTTTTTTTCTCACATTTTTACACATCAATAATGTTTAAAAAAAAGATTGCTCATAATATAATAATAATAATAATAATAATAATAATAATAATAATAATAATAATAATAATAATAATATAATAATAATAATAATAATAATAATAATAATTTTAATGCTCTAAAAAAGTTATATCAAGATTTTTAATTTTTTCGAAATTCAAGTTTTGAAAAATTAAAAACTTAATGAGGAATTCTAAGGTATCATTATTTTGAAAATTCTTGTAGGTGTCAAAAATGATCAACATTGTCATTATTGGAGTTTGAAAATTTTATAAATCAAAAAAATGAAATTTTTAAAGTGAAAAGTGATTCAAAATCAAATTTTTCAGAACTTTTAACTCTTGTTTTTTTAATTTACTCCATAATTTCCAATGTTTTCAATGTATTTTTTTCTCACTATTTTTACATCAATAATGTTTTTAAAAAAACGATTGCTAATATAATAATAATAATTCTTCCAAAAAATTAAAAACTGTACGAAGAATTCCAAAGTATCATTATTTTCAAAATTCTTCAAGATGTCAAAAATTATCGATATTTTCGTTTCTGAAGTTTGAAAATTTTAGAAATAAAAAAAATTGAATTTTCAAAGTGAAAAGTAATTCGATGTCAAATTTTTCAGAACTTTTGACATTTGTTCTTTTCTCACTATTTTTACACAAATAATGCTTTCGAAAAAACATTTTTTCATGTACATTACTTTAAATTGTAGAGATTAACTCAAAAAATTTCATCACAAATCATTTGTACAACACTTTATATTTTTTGAATAATATTTTAAAGAAAGAATATGAAAATACCTTGATAACTTTTAAAGATAAAATATTGAAATATTTATATATAAAATATAAACAAAAATAAACAATATTTCAGCTCAATCCGAGGACAGTTTCATAACTTTCGAAGAAATCCTTCAACATGCTGATAGATCTGAAGTGGATTTTATCCTGTTTGGAGGGGATTTATTCCACGACTCAAAACCCTCTCAAGGAACTGTCTTAAGATGTTTGAATTTGCTTCGAAAATACTGCATGGGAGATCGGTAATCTATTTTCCCACATTCCAAAGTTTTCACTTCATTACGTTCCATAATATTTTTTTATCTCTTCAATTTGAATATTTAAGGAATACATTACTTACTTTTTTTTAGTTGCTATTTAAAATTAATTTATCAATCGATTATTGCAGCAAAATACAAATTCAGTTCGCGACCGATCCAAATGTTGCTTTCGGACATTGTAGCAACAAAAGTGTGAACTTTGAGGATCCTAATTTGAACATTAGCATTCCCATTTTTTCCATTCATGGCAACCATGATGATCCAAGTAAGTTCTAATAATAAAAAAAAATATCGAAAATAAAATTTGACATGGTTCATACTCTAAAGGAGTCGATTAACGATGTAAAACTTGGATTGTAATAATTTCAAGGCAGCGGTGGAATTGGATCCATGGATGTTTTGGCTTCCACGGGGCTGATAAACTATTTTGGAAAATGGACCAATTTGGATAATATCGAAATGATGCCATTGGTGTTCAAAAAAGGCGAAACCAAGATCGCCCTTTACGGATTGAGCTACATGAATGACCAAAGATTGTCTCGTTTACTCAGGGATAATAAGGTATCGTCCAATCACTAGCTGAAAAAATTAGAATACTGGTTGTAATTAGCAAATATAGTATTCTAAATATATTCACAAGTGTGAAGTGATGTTTGTGAGAAGGGGGGGGGGGTAGTCTGAATAATAAAAAAATTAATAAATATTGTTAAAATCATAATGAAAATCTTTTGACAAAGTTAATGACAATATTATCAATTCAAAAATGAAAATTATACTTAAAAAACAGGAAAAACATACATTATTTTTCTTATACCAGGTGAATCTGATGAATATGGACAATGTCCATGGTTTCGAAGACTGCTACAATATTCTGGTCATTCATCAGAACCGAGTGAAACGCTCGGAATATGGATACATTCCGGAAAATCGATTGCCAAACTTTCTCGATTTAGTCATTTGGGGACACGAGCACGAATGCAGAATCGAACCCGAAGCAATCCCAGACAAAAACTTTGAAGTCATTCAACCAGGTTGTTATTTCGCGAAAATTCCCAGAAATTCCTTGGATAAAAAGGACAAATATAATTAAAAATTTCACGTTACAGGAAGCTCTGTGGCGACGTCTTTGTGCCCAGGCGAACAAGTGCCGAAACAAATTGGAATACTGTCCGTGAACAAGAAAAACAAGAGTTTGAGAAAAATTAAACTCAAGACTGTCAGGCCTTTCGTGTTCCGAGAAATCAGTTTGAAACAGGAGGACATCGAAAATTACGGAAACGTAACGGACAATGTGTACAAATTCGTTGATAATTACATTGAACACGAGATGATTCCAGAAGCTGCGAGACTCTTGACTGGTATGATAATTTCGATAAACTAATAAATTTTGTATGTGTGGATTTGTAATTTTTATTTACGACTTTATTGTAGGTAACAAATTGCAGCCTGAAAAGCCACTTCTGAGACTGAGAATTAATTACAGCGAAGCCAGTCAAGTTTTCGACAAAATAAGGTATAGATTTATTTTCAGTGAATGTTCTGGTATGATTTGTGGTTTTTTATTGATTTTTCGTTCGTTTTTCAATAGGTTGACTCCGAAATACTGCGACATAGTGGCGAATCCTCAGGATATTTTGAAGTGGAAAAAAGAACGCATCAATAAACCGAATAGGGCGAATGGCGTTGATGATGAGGATAGCGATGATGTTTGGTCAGGACGTTTGGGTCAAGATGACGATGCAAGTATACTTTTATTTTTGACGTAAAACTTTTTTGTGATATTTCCTGACATTTTTTGATGTTTGAGTATCTTAATATAGCTGAGTACATATCCAAACACTTCCGAACATGCCCGAACACTTCCGAATACTTCCGAACATACCCGAACACTTGCGAATACTTCCGAACATACCCGAACACTTCCGAATGTATAATTTCAAATCGTGATAATATAGAAATGATGATTTAAGTAAATTGAACCTAATTAAATTGTAGTTGTTTGACATAGATTTTCTGTGCCTTTTCCTGAGTTTTTACAATAAATTTGAATATTTTTTTTCTTGGTTGATTTTCGGTTTATTTATGTTTTTAATAGCAAACTCATCACTCAACGATACAAGAAAGGCTGAAAAAATACTTCGAGTTTGATAAAAATAAAAATGATCTCAAAGTGTTGTCGGTGAATGGCCTGAACGAAGCCACGACGAGATTCGTTGAGAAAGATGATTTGTGCGCATTTGTAGACATCGTTCGGTAATTTGTTTTATCGTTTTTATTTTGAAATTTGAAATACTTGGAAATTTAGATATTTTTGAAATTTGAATTTTTTTATTATTCTAGAGGTATTTGGTAATTACTAAAAAAATTGAAATTCTGGTCATTCTCGTACTTTATAATCGAGATTTCAAAAATCTAATTTATACATTATTTTAATGAAATTGTATTCATTCCAAAAATATTATATTTTGTAAAAAATCTGTTTTGGTTTTTCCATATATATCAACTTTTTTTCAGTCACCAAGTGAAAAAAACTGTCGGTTACTGCATGCAGTACGACCTTGAAGAACCTATCGATGTTCAAGAGAGAGTGATGGAATTCCGAGACATTAGACTTGGAAACGAAGAAGAAGAAGAGAAAGAGGTAAAATAATATTGCTAATATGTAAAGTAACACATATAATAATAATTTTGAAGAGTATCTAGAAATCAAAAAATAAAAAGTACGTGTAAATTGTCAAATAGGGAAATACTGAAATTTGAACAATTTTTTCCAATTTTGATTTGTTTCTCAATCTGTGATTACAAATTTTTCTTCATATTCTGGACATTTAATTTGTTGCGTTGATATTTTATACTAAAAACAAACATAATTTTAACCGAAATAAAAATGAAATGAACCTAATATTTTACTACATTCTAAATATCGACGATTTTTACGAATTTCAGCTAGTTTTATAAATTGTTTGAATTTGTTTTTATTTCCCATTTTTAAACGTTAATTATTTTATCATCCAGAAATTAAGATGTAAAAAAGCCTATGAAAGTGAATAGAGTTGACAGAATATTATGAATTAAAAATGTTCATAATTATCGTACTGGCAGGATTTTTTTATTTTATTTAAAAATTTTTTATTTTCTAAAATAGAATTATATTGGAGTAATATCATTCAAAATTGGAATATCTTGTTTTAGACATAGTATTATACAATTTATGTATTATTGGTAATTTCTTATAACTTACTATTATCAAATAAACATAATTATATGTTACCTAAATTTGATTTATTATAAATTGAAAACTATATTTTATTTCTATAATTTGAATATCATGTTTTTCAACATTCTATAATTCATTTAATATAAAAAATTTACTGACGATTCACGAGTTGAAGAAATAAATAAATCCTCGTATAACAGTTAAATTATGCAGAATTAAAAAAATTCTGAAGGTTCAAAATCAGGGAATCCCTGCATTTTTATTAACACATATTTTGGATTTGAAAATATGTATTCTAAATTCATAATAACATCTGATAAATATGATATTTATTTATTACGAGTAACGGTATATTTTTCATTCATATGAATATAAAAAAAATTTCAGAATATAATTTTTGGGTAATATTCAATGAATACAATAAATATATCAAACTATGTAACATTCGCAGAATATAAAAAATTTTATTACCCTCCAGCACTATTTTTAGTGCAAAAAAATACATGCCTTCGTTAAAAAAACATTCCTGTTAACATGCAAGTATATAATGCATTGTTATATTTTTTAGTATTCGTGAACTTTTGTAAAGTTTCACTGTAATTTTTTTTTAATTACTAGTATTTCGATGGATTTTTATACAGATCTGTGTTCATATCTGTAATTAAAATATATATATATATATATATATATATATATATATATATATATACAGGGTGCGCCACCAAAATCCGGACAAATTCAACAAAAAATTCATTACAAATATTT